>JACGAQ010000321.1:0-174169 GCA_014119065.1 Orius insidiosus | reverse complement strand
GTTGGTTCAGTACTGTGAACTGGAGAACTCAATTTTTCGTTGTTTTCATCAAGGAACAAACTCCTTTGAATATTTTTCGCCGAAATTCTCTTTTCCTGAACGTTCGTATCCAAATTCTGGAGAGGGGCCTTCACTTTTTCGTCGGTTTTTCCGACGATTCTGACCGGCCTTTGAATTTTTACAAGCGAGTTTTTCGCTTTTTCCGTTTTTTTGTTGATATCGTCAATTTCGAACTTTTCGTAGTCGTTAAAGTTTTTTTATGCTTTATATGGACATTTGTTCTCATATTTATCTCCGCCTTCTTGATCATGTTCGCTTCATGTTGGTCCTTTTCGCTCGGATTTTCGTTATTTTTAAAATTTTCCGTTTACGCTTTTTGTTTGGGACGTTCTCGTCGATTTCATCGAATTCGTAAACGTCGTTTTTCTCAGGTTTACCAACCTCGGCTTCCTTCACAACATTTTTCTTAACGGCCCGTTTCTCAGGTTTGCCAACACCAAAATTGACTTTTCCTTACTGTTTACGACATTTCTGTTCTCCATGTCCATCGAGTTCTCCTCTTTGGATGATTTTTGGTTTTCCATGTCCTCTTCGGTGCCTATTATCAGGTTTGCCAACCTCCACTTTGGATTCTTTGAGAACATTTTTCACCCTTTTTTCAGGTTTACCAACCTTAATATTCCGTTCTGTAAGAACGTTTTTCCTACTTCTGACATTTCGGGTGAATCTACGTCCATCGAGTCCACATTCTTGACCTCTTTGGATGGTTCTTTGTTCTCCATGTCTTCTAAAGAATCGTTCTCAGGTTTGCCAACCTCCGCTTTGGATTGTTTGAGAACATTTTTCACACTTTTTTCAGGTTTACCAACCTTAATATTTTGCTTCTTTAAGAACGTTTTTCCTACTTCTGACATTTCGCGGTGAATCTACGTCCATCAGTCCACATTATTCACCTCTTTGGATGGTTCTTTGTTCTCCATGTCCTCTAAAGAATCTTTCTCAGGTTTGCCAACCTCCGCTTTGGATCGTTTGAGAACATTTTTCCCTTTTCAGGTTTACCAACCTTAATATTTGCTTCTTTCAGAGCGTTTTTCCTTCTGACATTTCGGGGTGAATCTACGTCCATCGAGTCCACATTTTTGACCCCTTTGGATGGTTCTTTGTTCTCCATGTCATCTGAAGAATCTTTCTCAGGTTCGCCAACCTTTGCTTTGTTGTTTTCTTTAAGACTCTCACTTTTACCAACCTCAATATTTGCTTCTTTCAAAACGTTTTTCCTCCTTCTGACATTTCTGGGCATATCGACGTCCACATTTTTGACCTCTTTGGATGATTTTCGATCTCCACGGCCTCTTATCTCGATATTTTCATTAGTTTCTCGCCTTAACGTTTTGACGGATTTCAAATTTTTAAGTTGGTCTTTCTTTTTAGGTTTCACTTCAATTTTAGACTTATCGTCTTTTTTAGACGAACGGCTACTTCTTGTGATCATATTTCGTGGTTTAAAAACAAAAAAAAAATGTTTTAAAATAACTTACATCTGAATAAAAGTGATTTTTCAGTCCCACAACTCACTGATGAATGACGGTTAAAAACAAATCACAGAAGTAGGCAGGTGCGCGCGCGGTGGCGGGTTTCCTCCAGTGTTGCCATTTTTAAAAGAACAAACGTTTCAATAAATGGCAAAAAGTAATAAAATAATCTTTTAAAATGTTAATTTTTATCTAAAAACGTATAAAATTAAGTAAATTAAAATTGAAGGAAAAAAAAGAGTAAAAACAGTGTTGCCTTTTGGTTATAACCATAAGAAGGTTATAAGAGCTTCCCTCCTTGATATGATCTTATTTTTACCTCCATGATTTGACAAAAACACCAATTTTTACAGGATTTTAAGAATAATTAAGCCTCAAGGTCGTCGAAGTTTTGTAACCAACCTTCGGCGCTTGATCGTAAAAACAGTCCTACCAACATCAAAAGTTTTTTTTTCAGAGTCGACCATCTTGCCAATTTTCCACATAATTTCTTTCAAAATTGAAAGTCCTGCCAACATTTCGTTTCACACTACGTTACCACTGTTGCCAACCCCGTCAGTGCCTTCTAGAGGTATTCAAAACAAAATAATTAACTTTTGTGAAATACTTTTTATTTAAAATCATAATATTTTTACTCTTCGACAAGAAATAAAACAAAAACTTTGATGAATAAAATTTTAAAAAAAGAAAGCGACATCACATTCAGAAAAGGCAAAAATTGTTAAAAATTAAAAAGAAATCTTTTTGCTTGAAATGCGATGATTTTGAAAGGAAAAAAAAATAAAAGGAGCTCTTCTAAACTATAAAAAATCCTAAAATGCTTTTTTTTCCAAATTCAGCTGGTCCAAAGCTCGAAGAAATTTCAATATTCTGACTCATCGAGCCTCTCTGAAAAGTAAAAAAAAAATTAGCTAAAAATCTAAAACAAAAAAAAAGAAAACAAAACGATTTTTCAAAAGTGACAACATAAAAAATCATGCTTAAATTAATAGTAAAATAATTTTTTTTTGTTAAAATTTCAAGTTTTTATATTTTAATGGGGAGTCTATAGTGCGGTTATATCTAAAAGGCAAGACTGTCCGCTTACGTCAGAACAGCCGTACCAACAAAATGTTAAAACTTCAAATCCGAATAAACTGCACCTTTTTTCAAAAAAATTTAATATTTTAAAATCCAGCATTCTTAAAAAAAAGAAAATTTCGCAGAAAGTTCGGAAAAACATGGAAAAAACGTAAAAATGGTTAATAAAAAATTAGAACAAAAAAAATTATTTTGTTATTTTTATGTTGTCACTTTTTAAATCTAAATTTCATGCCAGCTGGATTGAAAAAAAGGTGGAGTTCACTCGATAGGAAAAAAAAATTGTTAATTTTGATTTTTTTCAATTTCAAGGTTAAAAAGTCGAAGGTACCTCCTAGAACGAATTTTTTTCGACCCCATGGACATTGATGACAAAAAAACGTAATTTTTTTTTTTTTTAAGGAAGGTTTCATTCAGGTTTTTCGGGAGTGGGGACTCTGGGACATCTCACGGTAAATTTTGGGGAGGGGGATGGAGATTCGAGAATTTTAAAAGTTCTGGAAGGTACGATGTCGTGATTGGCCCAAGATTCGTAGTAGTCGCGGTATTTTCGTAGAGTCCTTTCGGTATGGAATCTGGGGAGAAAAAACTTTCATCGGAACTTTCATGTTCCATGTCTTCCTGAAGAATCCGGAGGCGGCGGCGTGTAGCTTTTCTAGTGGAAGCTTCCGGAAATTTCGGCCTTTCTTCCGATTTAGGAGGCTCTGGACTAGTTCTTTGACCGCCCGTTCGGTCACTGTGGGGCTCAGCGGTGAATTTATGCCGCTGGAAGGCTTAGGGTTTCTTCGCTTTGTTTAGCGGGGAGCGTCAGTCTTTCTTTACGCGATGAGGGATCCTCGTCGGAGCCGCATTCGTCTTGTAGAAGCTTGAAAAGTCTGGAATGTGTGGCCGCCCTTTTGTAGTAGGTTTTACGACGTTCGGATTCAGGGTCGCTCCCTGTGTCCGTCTCATGGCGGCTTTATCCGTCACGCCTGAATCGTCTTCGCTTTCTTCTAATTTCGTCTCTACTTTCTGCTCTTCCACTTCTTCTTCCGAGCTTGACTCGGATTCTCTTCATCTTCCGTGCCTTCTGTTGCTTCTGCTGCTGGCGCTTGTTCTTCGACTTCTTCATCATCTTCATCTGATGATGCTGCTTGTTCTTCAACGTCATCTTCTTCCGATTCCTCATCTTCTGATGATATCGGCATTGCTTTTGCTTCTTCTTCTTCTTCTTCTTCTTCTTCTTCGCTATCATCACTTTGGTCATCGCTGTCTTCTTCCTCTTCGCTTTTTTCGCCCTTTTTGACCGTCTGGACGCTCGTGCTGCTCGAGTCATCCTCGTCATGTTTGGAATCATCTTCAGAACCGATTTCGTTCCAAAATCTGGAGATTCAACAGTGGCAGCGACGGAGACTTGAGAGACGAGTTACGCTTGAGCTTTATCGTCGCGGTGACGTCAGGGTCGCTGTCTTCCCGAACGATCGGTTATTATCAGACTTTCTTCCATTTTCGGTGATGTTTCTTCATCACCGACGATCACCGTGGCGACTTCTTCGTTGTTTTCGACGCTTATTTTAACCTTAAGAGGTAACCGGACGACAGCTTCTTCGTTTAAGGTCGACGTTGAGCTATTTTCGCTTTTGCCCTTCTCTCCGTCTGAATTTTCGCTTTCCTCAAGAATCGTGCTTAGGGGGAGTTCAGAATCTTCTGAATCCGATTCAGAATCTGAGCTTGATTCGCTTGATTTGTAGACGCTGATATCAGGGACGGATTTGATGCTTTGCAGCGGGTTTGCCTTTTCTTCGTATCTGAATCTTTTTGCGCTTCCTGTTTCTGCTGCATCTTAAATAATTGACCGTAGTAAGTCATTTCGTCGCTGGAGGAATAACCGCCTTCTGAACACTCGGATAGACGAAGGGGTAAGGACTGTAGCGCGCGGCGGCTGCGTTCATCTGCGCCATGTACGCACACATCGCTCCCAAATCCCAGAATTTCGCCTGCTCTTCAGGGCTCTGAGGAGGGAAATACCAATAGTTAGGATTTGGGTAAGGACAGTTTGGATCCCACATATACACAATCGCCGACTGGAGCTGCTACAACAAAAGTCACCTTCATATTCATGCTTATAAATTAGTGTTTTATATGCAGTTTTCTGTACATTGTTAATCATTCTGTGCTGACTTCCAAAAAAAAAAAAAAATTTCTTTCGCCTCAATTACCTCTCACTCTGTTGACTAGAAATGTTTCAGCACCGGGGTTATGAAAGGGACCTAAATTTTTAAAATAATATTATTTAGGTCCCCATTGTTTTGTTGCTAATATAACGGATAAAAATGATTTCAATTTACCGATCGGCTCTTCTTCGGATCCGGTGTTTTTTGGAGAACCCTGAATGATCTGGACTGTATCGGGTTTGGGCTCCAGCTGTTTTGGCTCTGAAGTTGCCTACCGTCCGCGCTAAACAGAGAGGTTATAGAGAGGTTATCATGGAGGCTGAGCGCTCCTAGCGGTCGATACAAAACTACGGATTGGAAACGTCATGGATGTATATATACCTGGATAGCTCGTCGGGCCCATTCTCTGGTTCAAAAGTGTAACCGGCAAACCGCGCATGCGAAGTAACGAAATTACATCGCTGGCCTTATATGCGCAACTGGTCCAATTATCAAACTACTAAAATGACGTTTAAGGACTAACAAAACGCGGGAGTGGGATAGTTGCCAACTAGTTTATAATGCCAACGCTTGAGTAATATCTTCGCTGTACGCGCGGCGATGTAGTCAGAGGCCCCTCCCACTCGCTGTGAGTACTTCCAGTCAGCAAGAAACGACTACTTCAATCGTAAAAAGACGATTAGTTCAATCGTCAAAAGACGATTACTTCAATCGGCAAAAGACGATTTCTTCAGTCGGCAAAAGACGATTCTTTCCAATCGTCAAAAGACGATGACTTCAATCAATTTCTGAATTCGACGAGCTATCCAGCTTTAGTATATACATCGATGGGAAACGTACCTTGTACTCCTTTGAAAGTTGGGCGCGTTATTCACAGACTGTTGAGCGCCGTAATTCCTCTGTTCTGCCCCTTCTATCTGTATAGGGATTATCCTAGTGCGCGGTTCTTCGCTATTTTGCTGTGATAAGGTTGGGCCTGCTGGTATGGAGGCTGCTGGTAAGGCTGTTGATATTGAGGTTGGTACACTGGCTGATATTGGGGTACCTTCTGCGGTGACTCACCTTCAATCTAAAATAGATTTTGAAAAAAGGGTATTTGAAGAAATTAAGTTTTACTTGAATAGGTATAACTCTAGTGACTGGCTGAGAAGGCTGAGGAGATTCAGCGGGACTTTTGACGGTCCACGGTGGCGGAGATTCTTTCGAAGTTTGACGTGTGGTCATCCAAGGGGCTGGGGATTTGTTCGGAGTCTGCGGTGTTTTAATCGGCGGCGTCTGCTGCTTAACTGGTGGCATCTGGAGGGGAGGTGGCTTCGGCATTTCGGCCTTTTGATTGAAGTTCTCCGGTGATTTCTGCTTGGGAGGTTGAGCGTTTTCTTTGAAAAGGACTTCGGGAGGTTTTTGATGGACGTAAATGGGCTGCGTTGGGATGAAAGGCGGGCCCGTGTTTTGTATCGGCTTTGGAGAGACGGGTTTCAGTTGGATTTGAATTGCGTTGGCGTTGCTTGGGTCGTAGGATGAGCGGGGTGGTTGATTGGTGGGTTTGAGTGGTGGATGAGATGGGATTTCTGCTATGAAGTCCGGCCTTGCGGGGAGCGATCGTAACGGCGGCTCGTTGAAGCTCGGCCGTCCGTTTTCGGGCATCGGCGGAGGCGGTGGTGGGAATGGAGCAGACGTCGGCGTCCCTGGGCTCTGAAGCGGCGGAGGAGGAGGCGAAATCGACGCTGTCCGCGTTCGTCGATTGCGTCGGCATCGGAGGCGGTGGCGGAGGAAACGGGCGACTCCTCCCGGGTGGAAAAACTGGTATCGCGATTTGGGGCTGCATCGCCGCCAACGCCGACGGCGGAAGAGGCTGATGGCCTCCGGCCGGCCTTTGATGCATCTGCGGAGTGCAACTAAAACACAAAATAAGCAGAACATACAACAAGGTGCATAACAATCGTTTCAGGAGCATAACAGAAGGTTAACAGGAGTAAAACGACCATTAGGAGTATAACGCCAGATTGATTAGGAGTAAACAACAGCTTAATCAGGAGTATAACAACAGCTTAATCATACAAATAACAACCGTTTTATTTAGGAGTACAACGACCGGTTTATTAGGAGTATAACAAACGGTGGATTAGGAGTATAACAACATCTTAATCAGACAAATGACAGCCGTTTTAGGAGTACAACGACCGGTTATTTAGGAGTACAACAAACTGTTGATTAGGAGTAAAACAAACGATTATTAAGGAATATAACAAAACGGTTACTTTGAAGGATAACGACCGTTTGGTTAGGAGTTTAACGAATGTTTAATCAGGAGTATAACAAACGGTTAATTAGGAGTAAAACAACCGGTTAATTAGGAGTAAAACGGATGCTTAGTTAGGAGTATAACGCCAGATTGATTAGGAGTAAACAACAGCTTAATCAGGAGTATAACAACAGCTTAATCATAAATAACAACCGTTTATTAGGAGTACAACGACCGGTTATATTAGGAGTATAAAAAACGGTGGATTAGGAGTATAACAACATCTTAATCAGACAAATGACAGCCGTTTAATTAGGAGTACAACGACCGGTTATTTAGGAGTACAACAAACTGTTGATTAGGAGTAAAACAAACGATTATTAAGGAATATAACAAAACGGTTACTTTGAAGGATAACGACCGTTTGGTTAGGAGTTTAACGAATGTTTAATCAGGAGTATAACAAACGGTTAATTAGGAGTAAAACAACCGGTTAATTAGGAGTAAAACGGATGCTTAGTTAGGAGTAAAACGGATGCTTAGTTAGGAGTATAACAGCCAGATTTAGGAGTAAACAACAGCTTAATCAGGAGTATAACAACAGCTTAATCAGACAAATGACAGCCGTTTAATTAGGAGTACAACGACCGGTATTTAGGAGTACAACAAACGGTTGATTAGGAGTAAAACAAACGATTATTAAGGAATATAACAAAACGGTTACTTTGAAGGATAACGACCGTTTGGTTAGGAGTTTAACGAATGTTTAATCAGGAGTATAACAAACGGTTAATTAGGAGTATAACAAACGGTTAATTAGGAGTAAAACAACCGGTTAATTAGAGTAAAACGGATGCTTAGTTAGGAGTATAAAAATAAATTATAGGAGTATAATATAATTGATTAGGAGTAAACAACAGAATATAACAAATAATCAGAAATATAACAATAGCATAATTATAACAAAAAAAAAAAAACCGTTAATTAGGAGTATAACGACCGGGTTATATAACGAGTGTAAAAAACGGTAGATTAGGAGCATACAATAGGTTAATCAGAATATAACGACCGGTTATTTAGGAGTATAACAACCGTTTGATTACAAAAAATAACCGGTTTTGTAGGGGTATAACAAACGTTTAGTTAGGGGTATAACGACCGGTTAACTAGGAGAATAACAAAACGGTTATTAGGAGTAAAACGACCGGTTATTTAGGAGTATAAAACAGTTTGGTTAGGAAAATAACCGGTTTTTTAGGAGAATAACGATCGTTTTTTAGGAGTATAACGACTGTTTAGTCAGGAGTGTAACAAACGGTTGATTAAGAGTGAAACAACTGGTTAGTTGGGAGTAAACCGGCAGCTTAGTTAGGAGTATAACGAGCGATTACTTAGGAGTATAATGGTTAATTAGGAGTAGGTACTAAAACCGGTTAGTTAGGAGTATAACAACCAGTTAGCATAACAATAGGTTAATCAGAAGCATAAAGACCGGTTAATTAGAAATATAAAGACAGTTTCATTAGGAAAATAACCCGTTTTCTAAGGGTATAACAACCGTTTAGTTAGGAGTAGAACGACCGATTAATTAGGAGTAAAAGAACCGGTTATTAGTAGTATAACGACCGGTTAGTTAGGAGCATAACAATAGGTTAATCAGGAGTATAACGACTGCATTTTTAGGAGTATAACGACTGCATTTTTTAGGAGTATAACAACCGTTTAGTTAGGGGTATAACGACTGGTTAATTAAGAGTAAAGGACCGGTTGATAGGAGTAAAAGGGCCGGTTGATAAGGAGTAAAAGGACCGGTTGATAAGGAATAAAAGGGCCGGTTTAGAAGTATAAACAACCGTTTAGTTAGGAGTATAACAACCGTTTAGTTAAGGGTATAACGACCGGTTGATAAGGAGTAAAAGGGCCGGTTGATAAGGAGTAAAAGGACCGGTTGATAAGGAGTAAAAGGACCGGTTATTAGAAGTATAAAACCGTTTAGTTAGGGGTATAACGACCGGTTGATTAGGTGTAAAAGGACGGTTGATTAGGAGTAAAAAGACCGGTTGATTAGGAGTAAAAGACCGGTTCATTAAGAGTAAAAGGACCGGTTATTTAGGAGTATAACAACCGTTTAATTAGGGGTATAACGACCGGTTATTGAGGAGTACAACAAAGAGTTAATTAGGAGTATAACAACCGTTAGGGGTATAAAATGACCGGTTAATTAGGAGTATCGGTTAGTTCGGAGTAAACCAGCCGTTTACTTTAGAGTATAACGAGCGGTTAATTGTTAACGTCCCACTGAAGGTCAAGAACGGCAGAAAATCCCCAAAAACCGAGGCAGGAAGGAAGAAAAAGATTTTCAATTAAAGAAACAAATTTATTGAGATAAAAAAATTAGTGTACATGGAAAATTAAATATTAGTAAACACACGAAAAAAAAAAAAATTATAGGTTGTACCTATCTTCCATATGTGCGTTTCTGTTGATCCGTCGCGCCATTCTGGGGCTTCTGATTTCGGCAAGATCCAAACCGCCGGGCGTGTACGTGAAGGGCTTCTTGTCTTTTGTCATCATCGCGTTCTGAATGGCCGCTGGCTCGTACGCTTTCTTCTGTCCAATCTGAATAGAAGTTTCAGAATAGAAAATCATAAAATATAAAATAAAACCAACTTCGGAGGCGATCCGTACGGGCGGGATGTTTCCTTGAACTGGCGGAGGAGGAGGTGGCGGCACTCCGGAATTTTCGTCTGAAATTTCAAGTTTTCATATATCAGAAAACGAACTTAAACAGAATAACAGAATTTCCTTGAAAAAAAAAAAAATGACCTAAAAGGTTTAAATCCGCCGTTATCTCGATAAAAAGTTACGTTTTTTAAGCCCTGGAGGCCATTCTACTCGCCAGGGGCTCAGAATGGCAGAATTCCTTTGATAAGAATGACATATGAGGCTCTAAATACGCCACTATCTCAGCAAAAAGTAAAGATTTTATATTCCAGGATGGCCATTCTACCAGTCAGGGGCTCAGAATGGCAGGATTCCCTTCAAAAAGTGGCATAAAAGGCTCTAAATACGCCACTATCTCAGCAAAAAGTAAAGATTTTATATTCCAGGATGGCCATTCTACTAGCCAGGGGCTCAGAATGGCAGAATTCCTTTGATAAGAATGACATATGAGGCTCTAAATACGCCACTATCCCAGCAAAAAAATTAAGATTTTAATGTCAAGGAAGGCCATTCTACCCGCCAGGGGCTCAGAATGGCAGGATTCTTTTCAAAAAGTGGCATAAAGGCTCTAAATCCGCAATTTCTCGGCAAAAAGTTACGCTTTTTAAGCCCAGAAGGCCATTCTACTCACCAAGGGCCCAGAATGGCAGAATTCGTTTGATAAGAATGACATATGGGGCTCTAAATACGCCACTATCTCAGCAAAAAGTAAAGATTTATATTCCAGGATGGCCATTCTACCAGTCAGGGGCTCAGAATGGCAGGATTCCCTTCAAAAAGTGGCATAAAAGGCTCTAAATCCGCCATTATCTCAGCAAAAAGTATAGATTTTTATAGTCCAGGAAGGCTATCTGCCCGCCAGGTGCTCAGAATGGCAGAATTCCTTTAATAAGAATGACATATGAGGCTCTAAATACGCCACTATCTCAGCAAAAAGTAAAAATTTTATATTCCAGGATGGCCATTCTACTAGCCAGGGGCTCAGAATGGCAGAATTCCTTTGATAAGAATGACATATGAGGCTCTAAATACGCCACTATTTCAGCAAAAAGTAAAGATTTTAATGTCAAGGAAGGCCATTCTACCCGCCAGGGGCTCAGAATGGCAGGATTCCCTTCAAAAAGTGGCATAAAAGGCTCTAAATCCGCAATTTCTCGGCAAAAAGTTACGCTTTTTAAGCCCAGAAGGCCATTCTACTCGCCAAGGGCCCAGAATGGCAGAATTCGTTTGATAAGAATGACATATGGGGCTCTAAATACGCCACTATCTCAGCAAAAAGTAAAGATTTTATATTCCAGGATGGCCATTCTACCAGTCAGGGGCTCAGAATGGCAGGATTCCCTTCAAAAGTGGCATAAAAGGCTCTAAATCCGCCATTATCTCAGCAAAAAGTAAAGATTTTTATAGTCCAGGAAGGCTATTCTGCCCGCCAGGTGCTCAGAATGACAGGGTTCCCTTGAAAAACTGTGCGCAGAAGGATTTGCACGTCTAATTTGCCGTCAAATGACTTCAGATTTGACGTCCTAATCCTTCTGCGCATGCTCCACGAGTTTCAAACTGCGCTTGAAACAAAGCTAATATCTTCCTTTTTGAAAATGAAAAACCAAAAGTTTTATATTAAAAAAAACCTTCAAAACGTCATTTTATGAGCAAAGATAACGAAATTTCCACCTGGGAAATTGCAAGTGTTACTATTTTATAAAATATAGAGCGACCTTGCATTTTTTTCTGTTTTCTTAGCATCAAAAAAAAAATAAAATAAAAAAAAAAAAAACTCACGTGGCGCTGGTACGGATCCATTATTTGAGGCGATTTGACTGGATTGACGTCTGAAAAAAATAAAAAATAAATTAGCCGTGTTCCAACCGCAGTTTGAAACTCCTGAAGCATGTGCAGAAGGATTTGGACGACATATTTGACGGTTCAAATCGTTTGCCCGTCAAATATGAAGTCATCTGACGTCATATTTGACGTGAAATTTCTTCTGCGCATGCTCAAGGAGTTAGAAACCATCGAGACGTAATTTCAAACGGGAAACGGGGGCGCCCTTGAAACGGGGCCTGCAAGTCTCGTCCGTATATGGAGACAATTTTCAAGGGTTCTCACACGTTTTTTTTATTTCCTCATTTCGTAATAAAAAAATTCCATCATTTTATAGTTGTGGATAAAATTTAAAAAAAAATATCTAAAAGGTAGAGACGGGTTGTGGTAACACTGTTTTAGCAAAAAGAGAGAAAAAAATTTAAATAGTTGTAGCCCTATTTTTTCCTAAAGAGCGTTCACGTTGGCAAGCTCTTTCCTCAATTAAAAAGGTAAAGGAGGGTTGGTAACACTGTTTCAGCAAAAAGAGAGTAAAAAAAAGTTGAAATAGTTGTAGCCCTATTTTTTCCTAAAGAGCGTTTACGTTGGCAAGCTCTTTCCTCAATTAAAATGGTATTGAAGGGTTGTGTGGTAACACTGTTTCAGCAAAAAGAGAAAAAAAAAGTTGAAATAGTTGTAGCCCTATTTTTTCCTAGAGAACGTTAGCAAGCCCAATTAAAAATGTTGGCACCACTGTTTTTTCTGACGAGGGACACATTAACGGTCTAGAAAGTGATGGGGGCCGTGAATCGAAATATCCATAGAAGGCATATGGAAGGACGTTTCCTTTATGATAACTGGATAAATTAACTTCCTGAATGTCAAGTCCTTAGAATCGTGCTTTTTAAAAAAAGACAACACTGTCAAAAAAGATGGCCCTTCCCAAGATTTGCTAAATATCGAATCTATGACCCATTTTTTACAAAAATTTTATCTTGGCAATAAACTCTTTTGTTTATATGCGAATCTTATCTTTAGAATGTGGCAAAACAAATTTTTTTTTACCAAAACACAAGGTTTTTAGCGGAAAATTGCGTTGGGGAAAAATTTACAGAAAACTTAACAAAAAAAGGTCAATATCTCAGAAACTGTTTATCCTAGAGAAAAAATGTATAAACACTTTTTTGTGTAAAATTGGACGTAGAACAATTTTGAATAAGGGTATTTTGTCGCTAGAACTAATAGTTTTCGAGATATTGGGAAAAAACTTTAAAAAACGTGTTTTTGAGTTTTACTGTGTTTGCTGTAATGTTGGTATTATGTATCGTTAGTTTTAAACGTTGTTATGGGAGAGACAATAAAATTTAACGCGGCTGGTAATTTATGAGAAAGCGAGACCTGAAGTTTGAAAAAAAAATGCCGTCGATCACCGATGACTCATGTGGAAGGAATAAACACTTCGAAGGACTTAATGCTAATTTTTGAATAGGATGACGCTACTCACAGGGTTGCCAAATTGGACAATGAAACTACTGTTGGTACCACTGCACGCAGTGGGTCAAATAGGTCTTCACCTTCTTCAATCTTCTTCAAGAACTATGGCTAATGAGTTTGATATTGGATAGGAACTGCGTTAGTTCCTTCTTTAAGTTGGCCACACTGTGTAAGTGAAAGAGTCAATAAAAAGTAGTGCCAAACTAAAGAATAGCAATTCCAGAAAAAAAAAATCACAACTATTTCTGTAGATGAGCTCATCTATTTTTTATCCCATCAGCAGAAGATTTTAATGTTCCCAAAAAAAGAGATTGTCAGCTCTATTGATAGCTAGTCGAAAGCTATCAGTGGTACCAACCATGAAGCCACGAGTTGGCCACACTGTGTTTCTGCAAATGGCGAAAATAGAAGAATCAGTGATGCCAACTTACTTTGATGCTCAAAAATATTTGATTTTTAATGACAGAGGCGATAAGATAATATGAGACAAAAGCCGATTTAAAAATATCAAATGACAACTTGAAAATGCGATAACGATTTGCCATATAAAGACAAGATATTTCAAAGAATTCTTTTAAAAACAGAATGTTGGCACCACTGATTCTAATAGCTTTGTTCCAACCGCAGTTTGAAACTGTTTTGAAACTCCTGGAGCATGCGCAGAAGGACTTAGACGTCAAATCTGACGTCGCTCAAATCGTTTGTACATCAAATCTGACGTGCAAATCCTTCTGCGCATGCTCCAGGAGTTTCAAACCAGAACTATGGTTGGAACAAAGCTATTATAACTTTAAATCAAAATGGCCAACTTTATTCGAACGATTTATTGTTTTTCGGACTTTAGAGTGGGTTGGCAACCCTGATTCTTAACATTTTTCTCAATTATTGAAGAATCAGCGACGCCAACCTACTACTAAGAAGTTGCCCAAACTGGTGAAAAACTTACGCTGCTTAACTACTAATAAGAAGTTTTCTGTTTCCAAAACAGTTGGCAAGACTGTGGAGGGAATAAGAGGTTCCCAGTCGATATTGACCAGAAGAATGCAGTGGGCCACACTGTTTTGGCGGAAAAACCCAATTTTCACTAAAAATAGATTTAAAATGCGCTACTAAGACAACCACTAAATTACTGGACATTTCCAAAATAGTTGGCAAGACTGTCGAAGGAATGAGCGGTGCCAACTCAAACTTGACTATTGGCGACACTGTTAATCAGGCGAAAAAAAGATGAATCAGAGGTGCCAACCTACTTTTGACTTAGAATAGCTTTAAAATGCGTTCCGCTACAATTACAACTTCCAATTATTGGACATTTTGGTTGGCAAGACTGTGGAGGGAATGAGTGGTGCCTAATCGAGAACTTGGCCAATTTTGAGTGGGCCACACTGTCAATGAGGCGGAAAAGAGGTGAATAAGTAGTGCCAACTTGAAAAAGAATAACTTTGATATGCGCTACTAAGACAACGGCTAATTACTGGACAATTCCAAAATAGTTGGCAAGACTGTCGAAGGAATGAGAGGTGCCAACTGGAACTTGACCGTTGGCGACACTGTTAATCAGGCGGACAAAAGATAAATCAGTGGTGCCAACCTACTTTTGACAAGAAAAAAAAAATTTAAAATGCGCTACTAAGACTACCGCTAATTACCGGACATTTCCAAAAATAGTTGGCAAGACTGTCGAAGGAATGAGAGGACACTGTTAACCAGGTGGAAAAGAGATGAATAAGTGGTGCCAACCTACTTTTGACTAAGAATAACTTTGAAATGCGTTTCGCTACAATTACTGGACATTTCCAAAATAGTCGAAGGACTGAGAGGTGCCAACTGGAACTTGACCGTTGGCGACACTGTTTACCAGGCGGAAAAAGAGATGAATAAGTGGTGCCAACCTACTTTTGACTAAGAATAACTTTGAAATGCGTGCCTTAAGAGTGGCAACACTGAAAATTGAGGGAAAGAGAACTCACATCATGCTTTCTATCTGCTTGGCGATTCCCTGGTCTTCGACGACCCTCGCCCGCGGAAGGGTATCCACGATGTCATTGGCCTTTTGGTTGTAATTTCCGAGGATATTCCGGTAGGCGTTGTAGACGAGTTTCCTCACGCGGGGATCGTTCGGGTCGACTTTCGTTGACATCTTCAGTCTCCAGAAATACGGACGAGACTGACAGCAAAAAACGTTTCTTTCTTGCCCTCCATCAGCGCGGGAGAACCCCCACCCCCACCCCCGCCACCTCGATGACGTCATAGCGTCTCAATGACTAAAACGTCGCCCCGCGTGGGTTCACTTTCGCCCTTTCCGTTTGACTCAGTGGCCGCTAAAAACCACGCCTTCCCCATTCAATCTTATCATTAAAAATTTTACTTCCGTCTACTAGGGAGAAATTTTATAATTCTACCACTTCCGAGGGGGACATCCCTTGGGCAAAAGGTCCATTATTTCTACCTTGATACTTAAAAACTTTTTGAAAGCAATACAAAATCTTTGACAATTTAAAAAAACTGTATTTTCGATAAAAACTTGGACCTTGTCTCTGAAGTGTTGCCAACACAATTTTTTTTCTCAACACATGCCCTTTCTCTTTTGACCTCTTCAACCATAAGCGCTAAATAAACCAGTCGTAATTTTTCATTTTTTATTTCCTATTCTATAAATTTCTTTCTTATGGGGTTCAACAGGGGAGAAAGTGGCCGTAAATATGATAAAGAAGGCCGTGGAAATAATGTTCTTTGTTATAGAAAATTCAGGGCCTTCTAAATTAAATAGTTACCGAGTTAATAGGGTCTAATGAAAAAATTGGCGACGATTAAAAAGTTTCAAAATTAATTAAAAGCCCAATTCCTTTTTTAGTTATTAAGTTGGCACTACTGTTTTATCAGTAATTAAACGTATTTTTTATTTCCCAAGGGGGCTCTCCTAAAACAACATTGTTTACTCAATTGTGTTGGCACTTTGTTTTATAGGAGGGAAAAGCATGAGTTATGCTTTAAGGTGTATTCCCGCTTAAAAATCAGAGTTAACACCACAACAAGACCCTGCCTTCTAAATCCATGAGGTTCTTCACCGCAGTGGTACCAACTAAATCACCTAAAAACCACTGTTTTCTCAATGTGTTGGCACTTCTGTTTTTATGGAGGGAAAAGCATGATTTATGCTTTAAGGTGTATTCCCGCTTAAAAATCAGAGTTACCACCACAACGAAACCCTGCCTTCTAAATCCATGAGGTTTTTCATCGCAGTGGTGCCAACTAAATCAGATACAGCCTTATTTCCCGATGGCGGAAGTTTAAAAAAGTGAAAAGAGGGGTAAAATTGAAAATACGGTTGTTGACTCTGATGGCTAAATGCCATCATGTTTGTATTTGTGAAAGCCGCCCACCGAAAAGATCGAATTACAAACTGAAGAGACCTTCTCTTTCCGCATATTTTTTTGAGTATCCCTACTGTTTACCTCAGTGTTGCCAACCTGATTTTTTAAGTAAAAAGGATCAAGGTTTCTGGAGTAGCGGGAATGACTTTCGCCTTGACCGCCTACCCACGGAAGAAGCTTTACTCCGTTAAGAATAAAAACAAAAAAAAAATCGAAAAATAGAATTTTCAGTACCAACTTGATAGCTGCCTTCTATATTGTTTTTCCCGCCCAGAAATCACTATTGCCAGCATAACAGAACGATTATTTGAGGAGAAAAGGGACTAATGGGCTTAAATTTTCTCTCGGTAAGCAAGAAAAATTTTGATATTTTTATAAATGGAAAGCAGGTGTACCAACTTACCGATCGGAAGGGATGCACCATAAATTCCAGGGAGCGTCTTTTCTTAACCTCATTCTCAGAAGATGTAAACAACGTATGTGAAGATGTAGAAAAAATATTATGTAAAAACCATCCCACACGTCCGCCCCACTGAAAAATCTCGTTTTACCTTTATCGGATTTTAATAAAACGCCCAATCTCAAGGATTCTCAGCGTCGCGAATAGATTGAGAATTTTCTGGACAAATTGCGGGAGGGCGACTTTAAAATTAGTCAGGAGGAAATGGGAAAATGGCCAACGGGTTTCCCACTTTTTTAACGTTGAAAGTTTAGGACGTTTTCCGTCTTTTTATTTTATTTATAGGGTGCCAGATGTTTTATATAAAACATACTCTTCGGGTACAACAACCGGGGAAAAAAATCAATCGGCCTCATTTTAGTGCCAAAAGTCGTTTTTCTCCTCTAACTCAAAACTACTCGCCCTAGTGTGAAAACAACTAAGTTAAAAAGTATTCAAAATTTTATTTTCTTTAAAAATATTTTATACAACTTTTCTCTAAACTCATTATTTTCCGAGTTATCTTCAAAAAACGGAAAAAAAAAATTTTTTTAAAGCGTTTTTAGACGATAACTCAAAAACTACTGCTTCCAGCGTAAAAATGAATAAAATTAAAATTGTTTAAAATTTAATTTTCTTTTAAAAAGATTCAATACTTTTTTTCTTAAACAAGTATTTTCAGAGTTATCACCAAAAAACCCTGAAAAAACCAATTTTTGTGCACATTTGAAAAGTCTTGTTGGGTATCAAACCGTATGTTTTTGACCGTTCTAAAACGATTGGCAGCACTTTAGACCTGTAGGGCTATTCTATAGGCTCATTTTTGAGGTTTTGCGCTTATCACAGCTTTTTTGGATATTTTTTTTTCTGTTAGGGAATCGCGACCATTGTTGACTCACGCAAAGGTTGCGAGGGATTTTTTTTTTTTTTTTTGGCCCGGCTCCCATTTATACATTTATAGATCGACTGACCATCGCCAAATACACACAACTCTACCATTCCAAACTCCGGCGTTTTATTTTTAAATTTTAGCTTTTTTTTTTTAAAAAAAAAGAGAAACTATGGGCTGAAGGGCAAAAAACCGATACCTTCTTCCCCCACTCCTTCAGTGACGTCACGAGTACGAAGGGCCCGACTTTTTCTGGCTCGGGACAAAATTGATCCTCGTGAGTCATCCCCGTCGGAAGGTCAATTCTAATTAAACACTCAGATTCCTAAGTCTAAATATTTAATTTTACTTTCGCGTGGAACATGTTTTTTGGGGTCAAAATGCTCATTTTTAGATATACCTGGTGTCTAAAATAAAATTAGGAAGGTCGAGAATTTATAGAGATTTTGCTAGCCCTTAGGGGTGCAGAAAGCCCTTAAGTAGGAAATTTTTTTCTATTCTAATAACACCAAAAAAAGCCAAAAAAACATTTTAAACATAAAAATTTTTAATTATAAAACTCACCTCCAGGGGGCAGATTCCGCGCTCATTTTTTCACGACCGCACCTGATAAAATTTTAAATTCTAAACATTTGGGTTTTTAAAATTTTTCTTTTTTTTTATTCGCCCCACAGTCTGGGCCTAAACTAGACAAACGGCGGCAAATCCGAGAGATCGGGGGCCTCCGCACTCCCCACCACTCACGTGTGTATAAATAAAAATAGGAAAATGTTTATAAAATTTTGAGTTTAAAAAAAAAGGTCAAGTTTTGTCGTTTTTAGAAGGACGATTAAAAATAATAATAATAAAAGAAATTGGGAAAATTTTGTGTGAAGTGTAGTGACCTCGCTGGCGGATGATTATGAGGGCAATGGCTTTGGCTAATTAAAGGATTTGCCGAGCTTCAGAAGGCAGTGGCCAAAAATGGTACTAATATAGGAGGGGGGGGGGGAGAATAACAAAGAGGAGGTTATAAGGAGGAGGAGTTTTAAGGAGGTTTTAAGGAGTTTGAAGTGTAGTGACCTCGCTGGCGGATGATTATGAGGGCAATGGCTTTGGCTAATTAAAGGATTTGCCGAGCTTCAGAAGGCAGTGGCCAAAAATGGTACTAATATAGGGGGGGGGGGGGAGAATTACAAAGAGGAGGTTATAAGGAGGAGGAGTTTTAAGGAGGTTTTAAGGAGTTTGAAGTGTAGTGACCTCGCTGGCGGATGATTATGAGGGCATTGGCTTTGGCTAATTAAAGGATTTGCCGAGCTTCAGAAGGCAGTGGCCAAAAATGGTACTCATATAGGAGGGGGGAGAATAACAAAGTGGAGGTTATAAGGAGGAGGGGTTTTAAGGAGGTTTTAAGGAGTTTGAAATGTAGTGACCTCGCTGGCGGATGATTATGAGGGCAATGGCTTTGGCTAATTAAAGGATTTGCCGAGATTCAGAAGGCAGTGGCCAAAAATGGTACTAATATAGGAGGGGGGAGAATAACAAAGAGGAGGTTATAAGGAGGAGGGGTTTTAAGGAGGTTTTAAGGAGTTTGAAATGTAGTGACCTCGCTGGCGGATGATTGTGAGGGCAATGCCTTTGGCTAATTAAGGGATTTGCCGAGATTTAGAAGGCAGTGGCCAAAAATCGTACTAATATAGGAGGGGGAAGTATAACAAAGAGGAGGTTACAAAAAGGATTTCGTCGCGTTAATTCTAACACCGGACAAGTCATTTTTTGTCAGTTTTGATTCAGCCATTGTTTCTGATGGTAAATTTTGTGGTGGATCGAATCCCGTTGGTAGTTTAACCGTATTACCAACAGAAAACGCGCAGTTCACGATTTAGCCAACAGGTAATGCATTCAAATGAGAAATTAATCCGTATTTTGGCTCTCCTGAAAACCTTGGAAAAATGACTTGTCCGGAGTTAGAATTAACGCGCCGATTTCGTGAAAATTTGGTGAAAATCGGATGAAAACTGTGGCCGTGAAGTGTAAGAGAAAAAATGCTATGCACGGAGGGAACTACTATGGTGTAATGACCTCGCTGGTGGATGATTATGAGGGCAATGGCTTTGTCTAGATTAAGAAGGCAGTGGCAAAAAGTGGTACTTACTCGTAGTAGTATTCGTAGTCGTCGTCGTCCAGAAGTCCTTCTTTGATGGTCAGTTCACGAAAAGCTTCTTCGACGTCTTCTTTCCTTTCGACCTTTTTCGCTGGACGAATCGGCCTCCCGCCCAGAAGATCCCCAAGTTTCGCTCTGATATTCTCGTAGGTCTCCGCCGAAATTTCGGGCTTCTCATTATCATAAAAACCGTAGGGTGTTTTCGACCTGTCCTTCCTCCCGTATGGCTTCAGATCCTCTTCTTTATATTCGCGACGAAAAGCGGATTCGACGTTTTCGTAGGGCGAACGAGGACATCGCGAAACCCTTTCGTAGCACGATTCGGTAAACGTTCGCTTTTTATGTTCGTATTCGACAAACTCTTTCTTGGTCATTCTTTCAACATTGGGAGAGTTGGCAATCCTGTTTGAAGTCTCCTGGAGAACTCCTTCGTTCCTCAGTGCCATTTGATCATCATGAGTCTTGTATCCTTGAAGCGAAGAATCTTGCTTCTGGCAAGAATCATTCTTTTCACCTATCAGATTTTGTTGATTTCTGTGACCTTGAACGTACTGCGCAGACTCTTCCTTACGGCATAAATGATTCTGCTCACTCTCCATCATCTGCTGGCATTCATTTTGCTGATTTCTGTGACCTTGAACGTGCTGCGCAGACTCTTCCTTACGCCAAAAATGATTCTGCTCACTTTCCATCTGCTGGCATTCATTTTGCTGTGTGTTTTGAGCTTGAACGAACTGCGTAGACTCTTCCTTTTGCCGAGAATGGTTCTGTCTACCTTCCAACATCTGCGGGCATTGAGTTTGCTGATTTCTATGACCATGAACGTACTCCGAAGATTCTTCCTTATGCCAATGGTCCTGTTTTCCGTGTGTCATCTGCGGACATTGGTTTTGCTCAAAGTTGTGAACGTACTGCGAAGACTGATGCTGGTCACCTTCTATCATCTCGGGATTTTGCTGAGTGCTGTGACCTTGAACGTGCTGCGAAGACTCTTGCCAAGAATGGTCCTGTCTACCGTCTATCATCTGCAGGCATTGATTTTGCTGAGTGTTTTGAGCTTGAACGTATTGCGCAGACTCCCCCTCGTGCCAAGAATGGTCCTGTCTACCTTCTATCATCTGCGGACTTTGATTTTGCTGATTTCTGTGACCGTACTGCGCAGACTCTTCCTTACGCCATAAATGATTCTGCTCACTCTCCATCATCTGCTGGCATTCATTTTGCCGAGTGCTGTGACCTTGTACGTTCTGCGCAGACTCTTCAGATTGCGTTATTTGATGTTCCTGTAAGGAGAAGGTGGAATAATCTTGGGAGGAAGATGTTGGGCATTCGTTTCTCACTTGTCCTTCATGAGTTTTGCCACCTGGAGCGCTCTGCGCAGTCTCTTCCGTCTTTTCTGCGATCTTTTTTCGATTTTCGTTTATAAAATCGGACGGTTTTCGAAGACAAGATGGGTTTGAAAAGCGTCTAACTTTCGTTTCTTTGCTTTCGAATGATGATGGAAGCGAATCTCGTTTGGAGAGCGGATCTTTGAGTGCTTCTTCGACGATTCCGACGGCGTTTTTATGCACAGAAATCGGTACGGACATTGTCTTTTCGAAAAATTCATATTTTGAATTGAAATCGTTTTCAAAATGGACTTTTTTATGTTCGGTGATTTTGATTTCGGGGATTCGCTGGTACTTTGGTTCGCAGTAATGGGCGGAAAATGGGTTGGTCGAGCTCAGCTCATTTTTGACGATCGGCTCGCAAGATTTGGACCTTTCTTCCCGCCCTTTTTCGACAGGTTCCGCCTTAAAATATAGACTTTCTGTGGAGCCGTCAGATTTCGCATACGGTGACGTCACTCTTTTCACGTCGCCCCATTTGAACCTCCTCACAGACTCGCCTTTTCGACAACTTTCCCAAAATTTACGTTTTTCCTCCCTCGGATCTTTTCGATTTTCGTTTTTGTATCTGTTGAGGTTCTGGAAAATCGTACTCTGTGTGACGTAATCGCATTTTTGCTGCAAATCCGGCGGGGGGCTCTTCCAAAATTTGTCTTCTTTTTTCTCTCGACGTGTCAAGTCGCATTTTTGCTGTAAATCCGGTGGAGGGCCCTTCCAAAATTTATCTTCTTTTGTTTCTCGGACTTCCGCGTTTCGAATAAAGTCGCATTTTTGCTGTAAATCCGGTGGAGGGCCCTTCCAAAATTTATCTTCTTTTGTTTCTCGGACTTCCGCGTTTCGAATAAAGTCGCATTTTTCCTGTAAATCCGGTGGAGGGCCCTTCCAAAATTTATCTTCTTTCGTTTCTCGGACTTCCGCGTTTCGAATAAAGTCGCATTTTTCCTGTAAATCCGGCGGAGGGCCCTTCCAAAATTTATCTTCTTTTGTTTCTCGGACTTCCGCGTTTCGAATAAAGTCGCATTTTTGCTGTAAATCCGGTGGAGGGCCCTTCCAAAATTTATCTTCTTTTGTTTCTCGGACTTCCGCGTTTCGAATAAAGTCGCATTTTTCCTGTAAATCCGGCGGAGGGCCCTTCCAAAATTTATCTTCTTTTGTTTCCCTCACCTGTTTCACTTCTGTCTTCCGGCGGGTTTCTTCGTAAACGTTTTTCACTTCCGTTTTTTCAACGCTTTCAGATTCGAATGGTGAAATTTTGACTTTTGGCTTTTTCATAATGAGAAGTTCGAGTTTCTTGCTTGGATTTTTGAGAAGAGATTCCACTTCCTGATTGGACATCGTCGATGTATCGATACCTTCGATTTCGAGGACTCGATCGCCCGCCTCCAGATGTTCGGACGCCAAACTCCCATTGTCTACCTAAAATAAAAGTACTGGTTTGAAGAGCTTCCAACGAAAACTTCCAAAGAGTAGTAACAATATAGGAGGGGGAAGTATAAAGGAGGGGGAAGTATAAAGGAGGGGGAAGTATAAAGGAGGGGAAGTATAACGGAGGGCGAAGTACTCGTATAAAGAAGGAAAAAAAAAAGAAAAAATCGGTTCGAAATTGAGGCCGTAAAATGTTCCGGAAAATGCCGAACTAAATTTGGTGGGGGAAGACAGTGCTACCAACGTTCTTTCATGCAATAATCCCCCCCCTCCTCACCAACGCAATGAGTTTACTTTTTTTTTTAATGGCGTTTCTATTAATTCTTATCCTAATATTAAAAACCAAATTTAGAAAACTTGAGAGGGAAGTATAACAGAGGGGGAAGTATAAAGGAGGGGGAAGTATAAAGGAGGGGGAAGTATAAAGGAGGGGGAAGTATAACAGAGGGGGAAGTATAACAGAGGGGGAAGTATAACAGAGGGGGAAGTATAACAGAGGGGGAAGTATAACAGAGGGGAAGTACATTAGAGGGGAAGTATAACAGAGGGGAAGTATAACAGAGGGGAAGTACATTAGAGGGGAAGTATAACAGAGGGGAAGTACATTAGAGGGGAAGTATAACAGAGGGGAAGTATAACAGAAGAGGAAGTATAATAGAGGGGAAGTATAACAGAAGAGGAAGTATAACAGAAGAGGAAGTATAACAGAGGGGAAGTATAACAGAAGAGGAAGCATAACAGAGGGGAAGTATAACAGAAGAGGAAGTATAACAGAGGGAAGTATAACAGAAGAGGAAGTATAACAGAGGGGAAATATAACAGAAGAGGAAGTATAATGGAGGGGAAGTATAACAGAGGGGAAGTACATTAGAGGGGGAAGTATAACAGAAGAGGAAGTATAACAGAAGAGGAAGTATAACAGAGGGGAAGTATAACAGAAGAGGAAGTATAACAGAAGAGGAAGTATAACAGAGGGGAAATATAACAGAAGAGGAAGTATAACAGAGGGAAAATATAACGTAGGGGGAAGTATATGGGAGGGGGAAGTATATAGGAGGGAGAATTATAACAGAGGCGGAAGTACAACAGAGGGGGAATTATAACAGAGGGGGAAGTATAACGGAGGGGGAATTATAACAGAGGAGGAAGTATATCGGAGGGGAAATTATAACAGAGGGGGAAGTATAACGGAGGGGGAAGTACTCGTATAAAGAAGGAAAGTTTTTTTTTTCAAAACATTTTCGGATTTTTTTTCCAAAATTTTTTTAAGTATCAAGGTAGAAATAATGGGATTTTCACCCAAGGGAGGTCTCTCTCGTAACCGGGTAGACGTATGAAATTTCTCCCTACTAATATGATAATTAATGTAGAAAATTGATTTTTTACACCAAAATTTTTAAAATATAAGTAGTATTTGGTGAGAATTTGGTGAAAATCGGAACAGTTTTTAAAATTTCAAACGTGCATATCTCCGCCATTTTTTCGAAATTCATAAATTGCAGACCATAATTTCTTGTTCAACTATTCAGGAAGGTTGTGTGAAAAGGTGAAAATCGGTTCGAAACTGAGGCCGTAAAATGTTCCGGAAAATGCCGAAATAAATTGGGTGGGGGAAGACAGTGCTACCAACCTTCTTTCATCCAATAATCCCCCCCCCCCTCACCAACGCAATAAATTTGCTTTTTTTTTTTTTTTTTTTTTTTTTTTTTTTTTTTTTTTTTTTTTTTTTTTTTTTTTTTTTTTTTTTTTTTTTTTTTTTTTTTTTTTTTTTTTTTTTTTTTTTTTTAATGGCGTCTTTATTAATTCTTATCCTAATATTAAAAAGAAAATTTAGAAAACTTGAGGGGGAAGTATAACAGAGGGGGAAGTATAAGGGAAAACGAAAGTATAACGAAGGGGAGGAAAGTATAAAGGAGGGGAAGAATAAGGAAGGGGGAAGTTTTTATTTTTTATTTTCCGAGTTCTTTTTTTTAATTTTCTAAGTTTTTTTCCAAGAATTTTCCGGGTTTTCCTTTTTTTTTCGCTTTTTTTTTTTGTTTTTGAAAATTTTTCTAAGTTCTTTTTTTCCAAAATTTTTCCAAGTGTCAAGGTAGAAATAATGGGCTCTTTGCCCTACGGATGTGCCTCTCATAGTGGGTAGAAGTATGAAATTTCTCCCTACTAAAAAAATAATAATTAAAAAGTGGCATTTTTTTTTACACCAAAAATTCTTAAAAAATATAAGGAGTAATTGGTGAAAATTTGGTGAAAATCGGCCGCAGCGAATTTTTTAAAATTTCAAACAGACATATCTCCGCCATTTTTTCGAAATTCAAAAATCGCCCTTGTTACATTCTTCTTCACCGGTTAAAGAATTTAGGGTGAAAATTTGGTGAAAATCGGATGAAAACTGTGGCCGTAAAGTGTTCCGGAAAGGACGGCCGGCCGGCACCAAAGACAAAGTTGAGATCGGTATAGATCCATATTCGAATTTATCCTACGGGGTCTGGAAGACCCTTCTCCAATAACCCGATGTGGAGGGTATCACAATAACTTCTTTAAGGAAGTTAAAAATGGCGAACGAGTGACGTCACTCGATATTCAGTGCTTATAGCGGCCCAATTTCGAACTACAGTTCATGTAACCTCAGTTCATTTATGACGTCACCAATTGGTAAATTTAGTAGGAAATTAGGAATTGGTCGGCCAACAGATGCCTCAACCTCTCGGCCGCATATCTCCGCTCCCTGTGGCCCAATCGACATCAAACTTTCAGGGTTTCTTCACTTGACATTTGAGAAAATCTCCACCAAATTTCAACTCGATCGAACCACAGGATTCCTAAAAAACAAGTTAAGTTTCGCTTCCTCCAGCGACTGTCAGAAAAAATCCGATATCACAGAGATGAGTCATTGCTCGATATAAAGGCTGCATTCCGAGTTACAAGCCAAAGTCTATTACGTTCAAAGGCCGGCTTACTATCTCAAAATAATCCGTTAGTACTTAAAGATTTTTTAGATTAAAAAAGGAGAAAAAAACACAAAAACACATAAATCTGTATGGAAAAGTGGTTAGTTTTAGGTGAAAAAACGTAAAAAAAAACTTACCCAGGTGATCTGGACGGAATGTCTTGCCGGTGGCTGCGCTCCGAGGGAAAAACCCCATGGATATTCCGGGTCGGATTTCTGCAAAAGGATATTCACAAGTTTCGCCATTTTTATACAGGGTGTTCCGGAGGCGTTGGACTTCGACTCGCGTTTGATGGCCACCTCCTGCCCCCAAGCCAAGACGGAAGAGATTCCCCGATCGTTTGTCACACGGACTAATTCCGATAGTTCACTATAAACAATGACCTATTTGACAGCCAATCAAATCAAAGCATTTTCCCCTCACGGAAATCCACCTTACATTATAAACAAACGAATAAAACGTCCGAAAATAAAACAAAAACATTTTTGACCGTTTAAAAATGTCGCTTAACGTCAAGAAGTTTCCGTAGAAAGAGTTACGTTTTTCATTTTATACACTGCATATAGAAGGCAGTGTTTTAGCCCTGATTTAAGTTGGCAACACTCTTTTTATCAGTAAAATTACAATGATTTGATAAACAAAATAAAACGCCCTGATTTAAGTTGGCAACACTCTTTTTGTCAGTAAAATTACGATGATTTGATAAACGAAATAAAACGCCCTGATTTAAGTTGGCAACACTCTTTTTATCAGTAAAATTACGATGATTTGATAAACGAAATAAAACGCCCTGATTTAAGTTGGCAACACTCTTTTTATCAGTAAAATTACGATGATTTGATAAACGAAATAAAACGCCCTGATTTAAGTTGGCAACACTCTTTTTGTCAGTAAAATTACGATGATTTCGTAAACGAAATAAAACGCCCTGATTTAAGTTGGCAACACTCTTTTTGACAGTAAAATTACGATGATTTGATAAACGAAATAAAACGTCCGAAAATAAAACAAAAACATTTTTGATCGTTTAAAAATGTCGCTTAACGTCAAGAAGTTTCTGTAGAAAGAGTGACGTTTTTCATTTTATACACTGCATATATAGAAGGCAGTGATTTAGCCCTGATTTAAGTTGGCAACACTCTTTTTGTCAGTAAAATTACGATGATTTGATAAACGAAATAAAACGCCCTGATTTAAGTTGGCAACACTCTTTTGTCAGTAAAATTACGATGATTTCGTAAACGAAATAAAACACCCTGATTTAAGTTGGCAACACTCTTTTTGACAGTAAAATTACGATGATTTGATAAACGAAATAAAACGTCCGAAAATAAAACAAAAACATTTTTGATCGTTTAAAAATGTTTTGCGTCAAGAAGTTTCTAAAACAAACATTCTTACGTAGAAAAAGAAGTTAATAACGTTTTTCATTTTAAACACTGCATATTTAGAAGGCAGTTTAGCCCTGATTTAAGTTGGCAACACTATTTTTGTCCTGGTTCTTGAGGTCGCATCTATTGCTCTCAGCTGTTCAAGTCATCATAATTGTACCTTTTCCTGATGTCGTATCTATTGCTCCCAGCTGTTCAAGTATTTATTATGCCTATCTGGTTCTTGGGGTTATTATCTATTGCTCTAAGTTGTTCAATTTGTCGTACTTTCACCTTTTCTTGAGGTCATAATCTAGTGCCCCCAGCTGTTCAAGAGTTCTCATTGAAACTGCTTCTTTTAAGTTTTTTTGTTGAATTAAAAAAAAAAAGATTGCTCCATCTACTTGCTGAGGTAATATCTATTGCTCCCAGCTGTTCAAGTACTTGTGAAGCCTCTCTGGTTCTTGAGGTCATATCTAGTGCTCCCAGCTGTTCATGTTAAATAAAACTCAGTTGATTTTTGACAAGTTAAGCAGCTTGGAGTAATAGATGTGACCTCAAGGGAAATTAAAATTACGACGATTTGAACAGCTGGGAGCAATTGATACGACCTCAGGAAGTAGGTAGGTACAATAAGCTCTTGAACAGCTGGGAGCAATAGATATCACTTTTGGAATAGGATCGGCCGTCTGTAAAATAAGGTCTTGAACAGCTGGAAGCAATAGATATGACCTGACAAACCACGATCGCACAATAAGGACTTGAACAGCTGAGAGCAATAGATATGACCTCACGAACCAGGTAGGCACAACAAGTATTTAAACAGCTGTAAGCAATAGATATGACCTCAGGAGGCAGGCAGGTAAAATAAAGACTTAAACAGCTGAGAGCAATAAATGACATCATGAAAGGTAAATTTACGACAAAATTGAACAGCTGAGAGCAATAGATAAGACTAAAGAGCTAGATAGAGGTAGGCACAATTTGGTCTTGAACAGCTGAGAGCGATAGACGTGACCTCAATTACCTGGCAGTTTCAATAAGGATTCGAACAGCTGAGAGCAATAGGTATGACATCAGGAAGTAGGTAGGTGGCAGCTGGGGGCAATAGATATGACCTCAAGAAAAGGTAAAATTACGATGACTTAAACCGCTGAGAGCAATAGATATGAACTCAAGAAAAGGTAAAATTACGATGACTTGAACAGCTGTGAGCAATAGATATGACCTCAAGAAAAGGTAAAATTACGATGATTTGAA
Organism: Orius insidiosus; assembly: GCA_014119065.1. Taxonomy (NCBI): domain Eukaryota; kingdom Metazoa; phylum Arthropoda; class Insecta; order Hemiptera; family Anthocoridae; genus Orius; species Orius insidiosus. Next base: position 145,908 of record JACGAQ010000321.1, on the reverse strand, counting down.
CAGCTGAGAGCAATAGATGTGACCTCAAGAAAAGGTGAAAATACGACAAATTGAACAACTAAGAGCAATAGATAATAACCCCAAGAACCAGATAGGCATCATAAATACTTGAACAGCTGGGAGCAATAGATATGACATCAGGAAAAGGTACAATTATGATGACTTGAACAGCTGAGAGCAATAGATGCGACCTCACGGTCCAGATAGTAGCAATAAATAACCGATTATTATAAGTTATAACAATTTATACATATTAGATAAATTTTTTACATAAATCACAATGACTAGTATTTTAATAATTAAAATCGATTATTTTAAACAAAAAAAATCACATTTATCATTATTTACAATTAAAAAAAAATTGGAATGATTATTTTTTGGTTCAGTCTTTAGAGACGTTGTAGTAAATTGTGTAGATGATGGCGATGGCGCAGACGATTCCGGTGGCGGCGAGAGCGATTTTATGTTGGCGCGAGCGAGCGATCATAGCGCTCAGAAGGCGAGAGCTTCGGCTAAGGTCGGCATCTGTTTCTCGGAGCTAAAAAACAAAAGATTTTAAAAATAGTTTTTCACCTTTTTTTTTGTCTTACTCTAGAGCGAGAGTTGCTGATGGTTTCTCGTTGGGAGTGCAGGTCGCGGAGTACGCTGTTCCCCATCTCTTCAGTTTCGAGGAGTACAGAATATGAAGCAGCGAGTTTTTTGTTGGATCGCTCGATCCGCTCGGACGTGTCGAGCAGCCTTTGTTTCTGCTCTTCTCGTAAAGACAGCTCCGAATACAGCTCATTTTGCGACGAGTACCCTAGAAAGGACATTTTAAAACTCAAGATTTAGAAGGCAGTGTCTTTGGTTGGTAACAATGATTTTTAAGTGGGAAACAACAAACCAAGAGGATATGATATAGAAGGGTGTGTTTTCGCTAAAAATCATGTTGGTAACACTTTTATTTGGCGATCAAAAGGGGTCTTAACCACGCTCATTTTGTTACCTAAAGTCGGTGGTACCAACATAGCTGGAAGAGCTAAAAAGCAGCTTGACTGCACCAAAATGGGCTAAAAAGAATCTCATGCTACATCTAGCTTACCGAGCTAAATTGAAGCTTCAGCTGTATCGCTAGCTAACCAAAATGTAGCTAATGCTACATGTCCCTAAAAAAATGAGCTAAATTGAAGCTTCACCTAAATCTAGCAACCAATATAGAAGCTTGAGCTACATCAAGCTTTTCAAAATGAGCTAAAAAGGAGCTCGGAGACATTAAGCTTTTCAAAATGAGCTAAAAAGAAGCTTTAGCTACATACATACCACCAAATTGAAGCTTAAGCTACATCTAGCTCTCCAAAAAAAAAAGAAGCTTCAGCTACACCAAGATCATCAATATGGGCAAAAAAGAAGCTTAAGCTATATCTAGCTCACCAAAATGGGCAAAAAAGAAAGAAGCTTTAGTTACACCAAGCTAACCAAAATTAGCTAAAAAGACGCTTGAACTACACCTAGCTTTCCAAAATGGGCAAAAATAAACTTCAGCTACATCTAGCTCACCAAAATGGGCAAAAAAAAGAAGCTTCAGCTACACCTAGATCACCAATATGGGCAAAAAAAGAAGCTTAAGCTACATCTAGCTCACCAAAATGGGCAAAAAAAAAAAGAAGCTTCAGCTACACCTAGATCACCAATATGGGCAAAAAAGAAGCTTAAGCTACATCTAGCTCACCAAATGGGCAAAAAGAAAGAAGCTTCAGTTACACCAAGCTAACCAAAATTAGCTAAAAAGACGCTTGAACTACACCTAGCTTTCCAAAATGGGCAAAAAAAAGATGCTTCAGCTACACCTAACTCACCAAAATGGGCACAAAAGAAGCCTAAGCTACACCTATAATAGCTTAGCAAATGGGCAAAAAAAAGAAGCTTCAGCTACATCTAGCTCACCAAAATGGGCAAAAAAAGATGCTTCAGCTACACCTAACTCACCAAAATGGGCAAAAAAATAGCCTACGCTACACCTATAATAGCTTTGCAAATGGGCAAAAAAAAGAAGCTTCAGCTACACCTAGCTCACCAAAAATGGGCAAAAAAAAGACAGAAGTTTCAGCTACACCTAGCTTACCAATATAAGCTAAAAAGAAGCTTGAACTATACCTAGCTTTCCAAAATGAGCAAAAAAGAAGCTCTAGATACTTCTAGCTTACCGAAACGAGCTAATCGAAAGCTTTTACAATACTTACCATCGTTATTTGAGTTATTAGACATTTTAATTTTATATTCATTTTGCAATCTGGTAAGTTCTGCCTTATAACTTTCAAGCCTCGTCTTTAATTTCGGCTTCAAAGACGGATCAACTTCCCGAATTTCCAAATCCATTTGTTCCAACTAAAAAAAAAATTTCAATTTTGTTCCAATCGCTGTTTGAAACTGTTTTTTGAAACTCGTGGAGCATGTGCAGAAGGAAATTCGACGTCGTTCAAATCGTTTGTCCATCAAATCCGAAGTCATCTGACGTCAAATTTGACTTGAAAATCCTTCTGCGCATGCTACAGGAGTTTCAAAACCGTTTCAAAATGCGGTTGGAACAAGGAATCCATACGAGCTCTTTGAGGTCTTCAATCTGTTTTTCCAGGTCTTGCCCCAGATGAGATTTTCCCGCTGAAAAAACAAAAAAAAATTTTGTTTTCACTATTTTTAAATATAAATTAGCATACCTCGGTCTAAATTAGACAATTTCGCAAGTTTGGCGGTAAAATCTGCAGTCGAGATGGCATATTGCTGCTCATAGTGGTCTAAAAGTGACTCCATATTTAAAAAAATAAATAAATAAATAAAATATTCAATTTATATTTTATGTTAAAAATGGTTTAAACTAGAATAAATAATGTTTTTAGTTTTTTTCCCATCGAGTTTTCATTTGATAAGAAAACGGGAGGTTCCTAAAACGTAGCTGTTAATCGATGCGGCCTCAATGCTTTCAACGGTGACGTCATCATCAGAGTTTTTTTTGGTCTTGACGTATTTTCTTCATTCTGTTTTTGGGGGTTAAATTATTAAAATCTGGAAAAATGATCAAGATTGATGTGATTGTATGATACAAACATTGGTACGCCTGATTAGAGACGAATTATAAAATGCTTTTTATATGTTGGCAGGACTGTTTTTTTGGTTATAAGTTATAGCATACCTTAACTCCGAGTTTTTTGTTCAAGTTGGCAAGATTGTTATTAATTTACTGATTTACTTTTGTAGTCTAAGCCTGATTAGGGACCAAAATACGATTTTTTTTTCATCGAATATTTTAATGTTGGTAACACTGATTCTGAAATAGTAATTTCAAAAATGGGGGATTTAGGGCGAGGACTTGATATGTCACCAAAGGTCGAATGACGTCATATGGGTGAGAGTGAATATTTTACGACCATAGATGGACATTGAAATTCAAAAGGTTTTAGATACTCAACATTATAGGAGAGAAAAAAAAATCCAATAAAACACCAATTTTAGGTATAAAACACCAAATTTAAGGCCCGAAAAAAACATTTAAAGAAAGATGATTAAACACCAAATTCAGCTCTTTTTTGAAATTTTCTTTTAGGCCTGAAATCTAGGTATTGTGAGGCCAAAAAAATTCTTGATCTTTTAGGCCTGAAATCTTGGTCTTTTGGGACTAAAATCTTGGTCTTATGGGACTAAATCCTGGTCTTGTAAGGCCCCCCAAAAAATTCTTGGTTTTTTAAGCCTGAAATCTTGGTCATTTGGGACTGAGAACTTGGTCTTTGGGGACTAAATCCTGGTCTTGTAAAGCCCCCCCCCCAAATTCTTGGTCTTTTGGCCTGAAATCTTGGTCGCTTGGGTCTAAAATCTTGGTTGTTATAAGGGGTTTTTTGGTTCAAAATTATTGGTCGATTGGGCCTGGAATCTTGGTTCTTTCAAGGGTTTTTTGGTTCAGAATTCTTGGTCGTTTGGGCCTAAAATCTCGGTCCTTTCAAGGGGTTTTTGGTTCAGAATTCTTGGTCGTTTGGGCTTGCACTGTTGGTCCTTTCAAGCCTATAATTACGGGGTTTTTCGGTTAGGGATTCTTGGTCGTCTGGAATTGAAATCTTGGTCTTTTGGGACTGAAATCTTGGTCGCTTGGGCCTAAAACCTTGGTCCTTTCAAGGGGTTTTTGGTTCTGAATTCTTGGTCGCTTGGCCCTGAAATCTTGGTCCTGTTAAGAGTTTTTTGGGTTCAGAATTTTTGGTCGTTTGGACCTGAAATCTTGGTCCTTTTAAGCCTAAAATTTCAGGGTTTTTTGGTACAGGAAGGTCGTTTGGGCCTGGAATGTTGGTCTTTTGGGATAGAATTCTTGGTCATTTAGGCCTGAAATCTTGGTCACTTGGGCCTGAAACCTTGGTCCTTTTAAGGGGTTTTTTGGTTCAGAATTCTTGGTCGCTTGGCCCTGAAATCTTGGTCCTTTTAAGAGTTTTTTGGGTTCAGAATTTTTGGTCATTTGGACCTGAAATCTTGGTCCTTTTAAGCCTAAAATTTCAGGGTTTTTTTGGTACAGGATTCTTGGTCGTTTGGGCCTGGAATGTTGGTCTTTTGGGACAGAATTCTTGGTCATTTAGGCCTGAAATCTTGGTCACTTGGGCCTGAAACCTTGGTCCTTTTAAGGGGTTTTTTGGTTCAGAATTCTTGGTCGCTTGGCCCTGAAATCTTGGTCCATTTAAGAGTTTTTTGGGTTCAGAATTTTTGGTCGTTTGGACCTGAAATCTTGGTCCTTTTAAGCCTAAAATTTCAGGGTTTTTTTGGTTCAGGATTCTTGGTCGTTTGGGCCTGGAATGTTGGTCTTTTGGGACAGAATTCTCGGTCATTTAGGCCTGAAATCTTGGTCACTTGGGCCTGAAACCTTGGTCCTTTTAAGGGGTTTTTCGGTTCAGAATTCTTGGTCGCTTGGCCCTGAAATCTTGGTCCTTTTAAGAGTTTTTTGGGTTCAGAATTTTTGGTCGTTTGGACCTGAAATCTTGGTCTTTTTAAGCCTAAAATTTCAGGGTTTTTTTTGTTCAGGATTCTTGGTCGTTTGGGCCTGGAATGTTGGTCTTTTGGGACAGAATTCTTGGTCATTTAGGCCTGAAATCTTGGTCACTTGGGCCTGAAACCTTGGTTCTTTTAAGGGGTTTTTCGGTTCAGAATTCTTAATCGCTTGGCCCTGAAATCTTGGTCCTTTTAAGAGTTTTTTGGGTTCAGAATTTTTGGTCGTTTGGACCTGAAATCTTGGTCTTTTAAGCCTAAAATTTCAGGGTTTTTTTGGTACAGGATTCTTGGTCGTTTGGGCCTGGAATGTTGGTCTTTTGGGACAGAATTCTTGGTCATTTAGGCCTGAAATCTTGGTCACTTGGGCCTGAAACCTTGGTCCTTTTAAGGGGTTTTTCGGTTCAGAATTCTTGGTCGCTTGGCCCTGAAATCTTGGTCCTTTTAAGAGTTTTTTGGGTTCAGAATTTTTGGTCGTTTGGACCTGAAATCTTGGTCTTTTAAGCCTAAAATTTCAGGGTTTTTTTGGTTCAGGATTCTTGGTCGTTTGGGCCTGGAATGTTGGTCTTTTGGGACAGAATTCTTGGTCATTTAGGCCTGAAATCTTGGTCACTTGGGCCGGAAACCTTGGTCCTTTTAAGGGGTTTTTCGGTTCAGAATTCTTGGTCGCTTGGCCCTGAAATCTTGGTTCTTTTAAGAGTTTTTTGGGTTCAGAATTTTTGGTCGTTTGGACCTGAAATCTTGGTCCTTTTAAGCCTAAAATTTCAGGGTTTTTTTGTTCAGGATTCTTGGTCGTTTGGGCCTGGAATGTTGGTCTTTTGGGGCAGAATTCTCGGTCATTTAGGCCTGAAATCTTGGTCACTTGGGCCTGAAACCTTGGTCCATTTCAGGGGTTTTTTGGTTCAGAATTCTTGGTCGCTTGGCCCTGAAATCTTGGTCCTGTTAAGAGTTTTTTGGGTTCAGAATTTTTGGTCGTTTGGACCTGAAATCTTGGTCCTTTTAAGCCTAAAATTTCAGGGTTTTTTTTTGTTCAGGATTCTTGGTCGTTTGGGCCTGGAATGTTGGTCTTTTGGGACAGAATTCTTGGTCATTTAGGCCTGAAACCTTGGTCCTTTTAAGGGGTTTTTCGGTTCAGAATTCTTGGTCGCTTGGCCCTGAAATCTTGGTCCTTTTAAGAGTTTTTTGGGTTCAGAATTTTTGGTCGTTTGGACCTGAAATCTTGGTCCTTTTAAGCCTAAAATTTCAGGGTTTTTTTGGTACAGGATTCTTGGTCGTTTGGGCCTGGAATGTTGGTCTTTTGGGACTGAATTCTTGGTCATTTAGGCCTGAAATCTTGGTCACTTGGGCCTGAAACCTTGGTCCTTTTAAGGGGTTTTTCGGTTCTGAATTCTTGGTCGCTTGGCCCTGAAATCTTGGTCCTGTTAAGAGTTTTTTGGGTTCAGAATTTTTGGTCGTTTGGACCTGAAATCTTGGTCCTTTTAAGCCTAAAATTTCAGGGTTTTTTTGGTTCAGGATTCTTGGTCGTTTGGGCCTGGAATGTTTGTCTTTTGGGACAGAATTCTTGGTCATTTAGGCCTGAAATCTTGGTCCTTTTGAGCCTAAAATGTCGGGGGTTTTTGGTTCAGATTTCTTGGTCGTTTGGGACTGAAAACAAGGTCTTTTGGGATTCAAACCTTGGTATTTTAAGGCCAAAAAAAATTCTTGGCTTGTTAGGCCATAAATTTTGGTCTTTTGGAGCCGACATTTTTTCATGGGAAAGCGAAAATTTCCTCGACTTAAAATGCTCCATCGTTTTTGAACATTTTAATTTATTAGATAATAGAAAGTCTTGAGGCGAGCGAGTCGGAAAGTGGTGGGGAAAAAAAGTGTAATGAGCTAACTTGCTCGGACCACTCCAAAAAAACAACGCACTCGACAAAACAGTCGAGTTTATTCCATCAACGAAGCCACTTCCTACTTAAAAAAATGCCCAACTGTCCTAAATGCGAGAAACCCGTCTACTTCGGTCAGTATCTTCATTTTTATACCATTTTTTAAATTTTACTATCAAAAAAATAGAAAACTTTGATTTCATGATAAAGTTTGACCTGAAAACGATAAAAGTTGACCTCAATATTATTTCCTATAACACGTTTTTAATTTAGTATGACGTTATACTTTTTTTTTAAGCCTGAAATCTTGGTCGTTTCAAGCATCAAATGTCGGTTTTTTTGGTTCTGAATTTTTGGTCACTCGGGCCTAATCTTGGTCATTTCAATCCAGAAATATTGGGGTTTTTCGGTTCCGAATTCTTGGTCGCTTGAGCCTGGAAACTTAGTTCTCAAGCCTAAAATGTCGAGGTTTTATTTGGTTCAGGATTCTTAGTCGTTTGGGCCTGAAATCTTGGTCGCTAGGACCTGGAAACTTGGTCGCTTGGGCCTGGAATCTTGGCCTTTTTTAAGCCTAAAAATGACGGGGTTTTTGGTTCAGAATTCTTGGTCGTTTGGGCCAAAAAATCTTGGTCGCTTTGGTCTGGAAACTTGGTCATTTCAAGCCTAAAATGTCGAGGTTTTATTTGGTTCAGGATTCTTGGTCGTTTGGGCCTGAAATCTTGGTCGCTCGGGCCTGGAATCTTGGTCTTTTTAAGGAGTTTTTTTGGTTCCGAATAAATACTTGGTCGCTTGGGCCTGGAATCTCGGTCGTTTGGGCTGGAATCTTGGTCCATTCAAGCCTAAAATGTCGGTTTTTTTTTGTTCAGAATTCTTGGTCGTTTGGGCCTGCACTGTTGGTCGTTGGACCTGGAATCTTGGTAGTTTAGGCCTGAAATCTTGATCGCTTGGGCCTGGAATCTTGGTCCTTTTTAGGAGTGTTTTTGGTTCAGAATACAATCTTGGTCGCTTGGGCCTGGAATCTCGGTCGCTTGTGCTGGAATCTTGGTCCATTCAAGCCTAAAATGTCGGGGTTTTTCGGTTTCAGGATTTTTGGTCGTTTGCACCTGAAATCTTGGTCGCTTGAGCTTGGAATCTTGGTCCATTTGGTCTGGAAACTTGGTCCTTTTAATCCTCGGGGATTTTCGGTTCAGATTTCTTGGTCGTTTGGGCCTAAAATCTTGGTCGCCTGGGCCTGGAATCTTGGTCGTATTGGTCAGGAATCTTGGTCCTTTCAAGCCTATACGTCGATGTTTTTTTTGGTTCAGGATTCTTGGTCGTTAGGGCCTGAAATCTTGGTCGCTTGAGCCTGCAATCTTGGTCCTTTCAACCCTAGAATATCGTGTTTTTTTGGGTTCTGAATTCTTGGTCGTATGGGCCTAAAATCTTGGTCGATTGAACCTGGAATCTTGTCCTTTTAAGCCTAAAATGTCGGGGTTCTTTGGTTCAGGATTCTTGGTCGTTTGCGCCTGAAATCTTGGTCACTTGAGCTTGGAATCTTGGTCCATTTGGTCTGGAAACTTGGTCCTTTTAAGCCTCGGGGATTTTCGGTTCAGATTTATTGGTCGTTTGGGCCAAAATCTTGGTCGCCTGGGCCTGGAATCTTGGTCGTATTGATCTGGAATCTTGGTCGCTTTAGCCTGCAATCTTGGTCCTTTCAACCCTAGAATATCGTGTTTTTTTGGGTTCTGAATTCTTGGTCGTATGGGCCTAAAATCTTGGTCGATTGAACCTGGAATCTTGTCCTTTTAAGCCTAAAATGTCGGGGTTCTTTGGTTCAGGATTTTTGGTCGTTTGGGCCTGAAATCTTGGTCCTTTCAAGCCTAAAATGTCGGGGATTTTCAGGCCTGAAATCTTGGTCCTTTCAAGCCTAAAATGTCGGGGATTTTCGGTTCAGAATTTTTGGTTTTTCAGGCCTGAAATCTTGGTCGTTTGGGCCTGAAATCTTGGTCCTTTCAAGCCTAAAATGTCGGGGATTTTCGGTTCAGAATTTTTGGTTTTTCAGGCCTGAAATTTTGGTCGTTTGGGCCTGAAATCTTGGTCCTTTCTAGCCTAAAATGTCGGGGATTTTCGGTTCAGAATTTTGGTTTTTCAGGCCTGAAATTTTGGTCGTTTGGGCCTGAAATCTTGGTCCTTTCAAGCCTAAAATGTCGGGGATTTTCGGTTCAGAATTTTTGGTTTTTCAGGCCTGAAATCTTGGTCGTTTGGGCCTGAAATCTTGGTCCTTTCAAGCCTAAAATGTCGGGGATTTTCGGTTCAGAATTTTTGGTTTTTCAGGCCTGAAATTTTGGTCGTTTGGGCCTGAAATCTTGGTCCTTTCTAGCCTAAAATGTCGGGGATTTTCGGTTCAGAATTTTTGGTTTTTCAGGCCTGAAATTTTGGTCGTTTGGGCCTGAAATCTTGGTCCTTTCAAGCCTAAAATGTCGGGGATTTTCGGTTCAGAATTTTTGGTTTTTCAGGCCTGAAATTTTGGTCGTTTGGGCCTGAAATCTTGGTCCTTTCAAGCCTAAAATGTCGGGGATTTTCGGTTCAGAATTTTTGGTTTTTCAGGCCTGAAATTTTGGTCGTTTGGGCCTGAAATCTTGGTCCTTTCAAGCCTAAAATGTCGGGGATTTTCGGTTCAGAATTTTTGGTTTTTCAGGCCTGAAATCTTGGTCGTTTGGGCCTGAAATCTTGGTCCTTTTAAGCCTAAAATGTCGGGGATTTTCGGTTCAGAATTTTTGGTTTTTCAGGCCTGAAATCTTGGTCATTTGGGCCTGAAATCTTGGTCCTTTCAAGCCTAAAATGTCGGTTTTTTTGGTCCTGAATTTCTGTGCTATTGAAGGATTAGTATTTATGACAAAAATTATTGTTTTTTAGACTAAATTAATTAACAATTTTCACAATGAAAAATAGTTAAATTGAAAGGAAAAGGACCTTTTGTTCATACGAAATAAAAGGGAGGAAAGCAAACAAAAAGGAGGATTTCAAATTCGAATATATTTTCTAGCCGTAAATAACAAGGGTTGAAATGAATATTTAGTATTGTTTTTAACTAAGTTTCAAACGAATTTATTTTAAATTAATTATGTCTCATGGGTGAATATATTAAAGTTTATTTCTAACTAGAAGATGAGTAAGAGAGAAAAAAAAAAAAAAAAAAAAAAAAAAAAAAAAAAAAAAAAAAAAAAAACCATTAAAAATTATGATTCTTTATTGATGACCAAATTATTCATAAATCTTCAAGGCTAAAATTAAAATTTTTTCTTAAAAATTGCATACCTCAAAAACTTCGATTTTTGAGAAAAAGTACTGGTTTGAAGAGCTTCCAACGAAAACTTCCTTAAAGAGAAGGAACAATATGGGAGGGGGAAGTATACAGGGTGTCCGGAAACACATGGCAAGCGTCTGGGAGAGCGTTAAAAAGTGGTTTTACGAAAAAAAGTTAAATGTAAACCCCCCTTAATTTAAATCAAAGAATTTGATGGTGTAGTTTAAAATCCGCCTGGATATACAGGGTGACCCAGACACAACCTAACTTCGTTATTTCAAATGAGAACCCCTATTTTTTATTTCAGATTCGTAATCTACGCAAAATTTCAAGTAGATTTGAGTACTCATATGACGATTTTGGACAACTTTTAAAAAATGTCAAAATTTAGCGTTTTTTGCGCTAAAATCCGTTAAAATTGACCTAGGAGACTCGTTTTTTTTTTTAATTCCACTTATTTTTTCCCGAAGAATCCAACTGTCTCAAATTTGAGCATCTTCGCATTCTGCATCACGAGATTTCGTCGCTAATGGTCTTGGGACAAAAATAAGCGGAATAAAAAAAAAACGAGTCTCCTAGGTCAATTTTAACGGATTTTAGCGCAAAAAACGCTAAAATTTGACATTTTTTAAAAGTTGTCCAAAATCGTCATATGAGTACTCAAATCTACTTGAAATTTGCGTAGATTACGAATCTGAAATAAAAAATAGGGGTTCTCATTTGAAATAACGAAGTTAGGTTGTGTCTGGGACACCCTGTATATCCAGGCGGATTTTAAACTACACCATCAAATTCTTTGATTTAAATTAAGGGGGCTTTACATTTAACTTTTTTTCGTAAAACCACTTTTTAACGCTCTCCCAGACGCTTGCCATGTGTTTCCGGACACCCTGTATAGGAGGGGAAGTATAACAGAGGGGGAAGTATATGGGAGGGGAAGTATAACAAAGGGCGAAGTATATAGGAGGGGGAAGTATAACGGAGGGGAAGTATAAAAGAGGGAAAAAATAAGGGAGGGAGAAGTTTTTTTTTTTTTTTTTTTCGAAAAATTTCCAAAGTTAAAAAAAAAATTTTTTTTAGACAAATTTTCAAAGTTTTTTTTTTTCAAAAATTTTCCGAGTTTTCCTTATTTTTCAAAAAATTTTCCGGGTTTTCCTTTTTTTTCGAAAATTTTTCCGGTTTTTTTTGTTTTTTTTTTTCGAAAAATTTTTCTGATACATAACACATAACATAATTTTGACGAATTGGGCATTCCATTCCGAAGAAATCAGGACAAAAAAACCCTATAATAGCTTTGTTCCAACCGCAGTTTGAAATTCCTAGAGCAGGCGCAGAAGGCACGTCTAATTTGACGTCGGATTAATTCAGATTTGACGGACAAACGATTTGAGCGACGATTTGATGTCTAAGTCCTTCTGCGCAAGCTCCAAAAGTATCAAACTGCGGTTGGAACAAAGCTATTAGTTCATAATAGTTAAAATAGTTTTCTTAGAAAAATTATTAATAAAAAAAGTCCTCTCTGATATTGGCTGACTCACTATTTAAAAAGTGTTTAAACAACAAAAAAAATTGTTTATTTTGAATTTTTTTTTTCTTACCTTGAACTCCCTTCACCCCAGGTTTTCTATGACTTTTGCTAAGAAAAGGACGTTTTAAAGAAAAATAATCAATCAATTTTCATTTTTTATTCGAATAAAAAGCCTTCTGCGCCTGCTCCAGGAGTTTCAAACTGCGGTTGGAACAAAGCTATTATAGGGGTTTGCTTGTAAAAAGATTATTGCGATACCCTCCGCAGATGGTTGGGGGTCTTAGAGACCGCGTGGGGTCAATTGAGGCGCTCCGGGTACGAAGGGCGAACTCAACATCGGACAATTTTTTTTTTCATTTTCAGAATCTAGATCTCATGGTGAATACACCCATATAATTTTTATGTTGAGTTCGCCCTTTTTCCCCTTTAAAAACGTAAAAAGCGATATGCGGCAAAGCTCTAACTGCGATATCCGAGCGGGTACGAAGGGCGAACTCCACATCCTAGTCCACAACCCCCACTCCTTTTCCCATTCCAGGGCATGACTTTTCTGTTTTAGTTCGCCCGTAACATAAAACTTTAAAATGCGAATATCTCGAAACTGCGTATTGTTGAGTTCGCCCTTCGTACCCGGAGCGCCTCAATTTGACTTTTGATTTGTTTTTTTTTTTCTGAAAGAAATAGCTGAATGAAAAAAAAAGGTCTGTAATAAAAAAAGGGAAGTGACCCCTTTTTGGTATTCAAGCTACGAGATTCCCTTCCTCTTTTGTTTCGCATTCTCGCATCCGCCGGCCGAGCCTGAATGGGAAAGAGCCGCTTACACAACCTCCGATAACAGGACAAATAAGCGATAAGAAAACGTTTTCATTTTTTATTCGAAATGGTCGACCAAGATTTCAGGTCCGAGCGATCAAGATTCCAGGCCCAAACGACCAAGAATTCTGAACCGAAAAAACCCCGACATTTCAGGCTTAAAAACCGAGTTTTCAGGCCGAAGCGACCGAGATTTCAGGCCCAAACGACCAAACAACAACACAAAACGACCAAGAATTCAGAACCGAAAAAACCCCACATTTGAGGCTTGAAAGGAACGTGATTCCAGGTCAAAGAGACCAAGATTTCAGACCCCAGCGACCACGATTCCAGGCACAAACGACCAAGAATTCTGAACCAAAAAAACCCCGACATTTTAGGCTTGAATGGACCAAGATTCCAGCCTAAGCGAGAAAGATTCCAGGCCCAAACGACCAAGAATTCTGAACCGAAAAAAACCCCGACATTTCAGAGGCTCAAGCGACCAAGAATTTTGAACCAAAAAGTTCCGATATTTTAGGCTTGAATGGACCAAGATTCCAGACCCAGGTGACCGGGATTCCAGGCCGAAGCGACCGAGATTTCAGGCCCAAACGACCAAAAACCCCGAAATTTTAGGCTTGAAAGGACCAATATTGAAGGTCCAAACGACCAAGAATTCAGAACCGAAAAAACCCCACATTTGAAGCTTGAAAGGAACGTGATTCCAGGTCAAAGAGACCAAGATTTCAGACCCCAGCGACCACGATTCCAGGCACAAACGACCAAGAATTCTGAACCGAAAAAACCCCGACATTTCAGAGGCTCAAGCGACCAAGAATTTTGAACCAAAAAAACCCCACATTTGAGGCTTGAAAGGAACGTGGTTCCAGGTCAAAGAGACCAAGATTTCAGACCCCAGCGACCACGATTCCAGGCACAAACGACCAAGAATTCTGAACCGAAAAAACCCCACATTTGTGGCTTGAAAGGAACGTGGTTCCAGGTCAAAGAGACCAAGATTTCAGACCCCAGCGACCACGATTCCAGGCACAAACGACCAAGAATTCTGAACCGAAAAAACCCCGACATTTTAGGCTTGAATGGACCAAGATTCCAGCCTAAACGAGAAAGATTCCAGGCCCAAACGACCAAGAATTCTGAACCGAAAAAAACCCCGACATTTCAGAGGCTCAAGCGACCAAGAATTTTGAACCAAAAAGTTCCGATATTTTAGGCCTGAATGGACCAAGATTCCAGACCCAGGTGACCGGGATTCCAGGCCGAAGCGACCGAGATTTCAGGCCCAAACGACCAAAAACCCCGAAATTTTAGGCTTGAAAGGACCAATATTGAAGGTCCAAACGACCAAGAATTCAGAACCGAAAAAACCCCACATTTGAAGCTTGAAAGGAACGTGATTCCAGGTCAAAGAGACCAAGATTTCAGACCCCAGCGACCACGATTCCAGGCACAAACGACCAAGAATTCTGAACCGAAAAAACCCCGACATTTTAGGCTTGAATGGATCAAGATTCCTGCCCAAGCGACCAAGATTTCAGGCCCAAACAACCAAGAATTCTGAACCGAAAAAACCCCGACATTTCAGGCGTAAAAGGACCAAGATTCCAGGCTCAAGCGACCAAGATTTCAGGCCCAAACAACCAAGAATTCTGAACCGAAAAAACCCCGACATTTCAGGCGTAAAAGGACCAAGATTCCAGGCTCAAGCGACCAAGATTTCAGGCCCAAACAACCAAGAATTCTGAACCGAAAAAACCCCGACATTTCAGGCGTAAAAGGACCAAGATTCCAGGCTCAAGCGACCAAGAATTCTGAACCAAAAAGTTCCGATATTTTAGGCCTGAATGGACCAAGATTCCAGACCCAGGTGACCGGGATTCCAGGCCGAAGCGACCGAGATTTCAGGCCCAAACGACCAAAAACCCCGAAATTTTAGGCTTGAAAGGACCAATATTGAAGGTCCAAACGACCAAGAATTCAGAACCGAAAAAACCCCACATTTGAAGCTTGAAAGGAACGTGATTCCAGGTCAAAGAGACCAAGATTTCAGACCCCAGCGACCACGATTCCAGGCACAAACGACCAAGAATTCTGAACCGAAAAAACCCCGACATTTTAGGCTTGAATGGATCAAGATTCCAGCCTAAGCGAGAAAGATTCCAGGCCCAAACGACCAAGAATTCTGAACCGAAAAAACCCCGACATTTTAGGCTTGAATGGACCAAGATTCCAGCCCAAGCGACCTAGATTCTAGGCCCAAACGACCAAGAATTCTGAACCGAAAAAAACCCCGACATTTCAGAGGCTCAAGCGACCAAGAATTTTGAACCAAAAAGTTCCGATATTTTAGGCTTGAATGGACCAAGATTCCAGACCCAGGTGACCGGGATTCCAGGCCGAAGCGACCGAGATTTCCGGCCCAAACGACCAAAAACCCCGAAATTTTAGGCTTGAAAGGACCAATATTGAAGGTCCAAACGACCAAGAATTCAGAACCGAAAAAACCCCACATTGAGCCTTGAAAGGAACATGATTCCAGGTCAAAGAGACCAAGATTTCAGACCCCAGCGACCACGATTCCAGGCACAAACGACCAAGAATTCTGAACCGAAAAAACCCCGACATTTTAGGCTTGAATGGACCAAGATTTCAGACCCCAGCGACCACGATTCCAGGCACAAACGACCAAGAATTCTGAACCGAAAAAACCCCGACATTTTAGGCTTGAATGGACCAAGATTCCAGCCTAAACGAGAAAGATTCCAGGCCCAAACAACCAAGAATTCTGAACCGAAAAAACCCCGACATTTCAGGCGTAAAAGGACCAAGATTCCAGGCTCAAGCGACCAAGAATTCTGAACCAAAAAGTTCCGATATTTTAGGCCTGAATGGACCAAGATTCCAGACCCAGGTGACCGGGATTCCAGGCCGAAGCGACCGAGATTTCAGGCCCAAACGACCAAAAACCCCGAAATTTTAGGCTTGAAAGGACCAATATTGAAGGTCCAAACGACCAAGAATTCAGAACCGAAAAAACCCCACATTTGAGCCTTGAAAGGAACATGATTCCAGGTCAAAGAGACCAAGATTTCAGACCCCAGCGACCACGATTCCAGCGGCAACCGACCAAGAATTCTGAACCAAAACGTTCCGACATTTTAGGCTTGAATAGACCAAGATTCCTGCCTAAGCGACCTAGATTCGAGGCCCGAACGACCAAGAATCAAGAACTGAAAATTCCCGAGGCTTAAAAGGACCAAGTTTCAAGACCAAAGAGACCAAGATTCCAAGCTCAAGCGACCAAGATTTCAGGCCCAAACGACCAAGAATCCTGAACCAAAAAACCCTTTTAGGCTTAGAGTTTCGGAGTTTCAGGTCCGAAAGAGACAGTTTCAGGCATAAAAAGACTGCTTTAGGTATAAAAACGTATCAGGCACAAAAAGACGGTTTGGGTATAAAAATATAGTTTCAGGCATAATGAAAGACAGTTTTAGGCATAAAAAGACGGTTTGAGGTAGAAATTTGACGGTTCATGAAGAGTAGGTTATTTTTCCACAGGTTCAAACGCTCACAAGTCAAGGTCACATTAAAAAAAGATGTGACGTCATCACTCCCTCCATCTCCCAAGATCGCTCTCAGCTATCCCCCCCTTGGGGAGGTCATGACGTCATCGTTACGTAACACTCGGTGTATTTTTAAATGAATAGTTTTCTAATTAAAATTAACTTTAAGAATAAAAAGAAACTTTTGCGTTTTAAAGCTTTAAAACGTGAGTAGTTTCTAGGCGTTAATAAGGAAAACGGAGGGATCAAAGGGACTTCATGAATAGAGGAGGGGGGAATGGCGGGGGGAGGGGTAAAAGAAGGAGTGGGGGGAGTAGTTTGCGGGATAGGGCGTGCTAATTACAACTATACCCGTCGGTGTCGATGTTTGCACTTGTCTTACAAAGAAATTTAAGGCGCATGCGCATTTCGTAATTAAGAGATTGGGATTCTAGACTTGTGATTAGCTAATGGGGTTCACGGGAGGCCTAACCCTTTGTTAGAGGTTAAAAAAAAAAATTCTCTCCATACAAAATGGCCTAATAATGCACCGAAGTGACACCGCGGAATACGGCCCCCCCCCCCCTCCCTCACCCTTTTGCCCTTTTCTTAATGAACAAGCCCTTGTTACCTAGAAAACCTACATCCCCTTTCAGTACTTAATGAAAAGAAGTCCAATTTTTTTTCTCCATACATAAAAAACCCTTCTTATAATATGAAAAAGAGGTTTTTAACTAAAAAGGTCTAATTTAAAAAGAAAAAAAAAAAAGTGATTTTCTCTCGTGTTAACCTTAAGTTATTATGACGTCACGAGTGGGGTATCCGAGAGGTGGGGGGGGGGGGGGCTTAGTTCGAGGAGGTGGCCTAGTTTTGAAGAAGTGTCATCGCTCTTATAGACGAGAGGAAATCTCAAAACGGCGTTATTACTTTAAAAAATAGAGTTTTTACACCAAAAAAGGCGTTGTAATATCTAAACGGTGTTTTCGCCTCTAAAACCTGTGTTATAATATCTGAAACATGTGTTTTCACACCTGAAAACTGTGTTTCTGCATCTGAAAACGGTGTTTTTACACCTATAAATGGTGTTTTTACACCTATAAATGGTGTTTTTACACCTGAAGATGGTGTTTTTACACCTGAAGATGGTGTTTTACACCTGAAGATGGTGTTTTTACACCTATAAATGGTGTTTTTATACCTGAAGATGGTGTTTTTACACCTGAAGATGGTGTTTTTACACCTATAAATGGTGTTTTTACACCTGTAAATGGTGTTTTTACTCCTTTATCCAACGTTGTGAAATCTGCAACCAGTGTTTTCACATCTGAAACAGATGTTTACGCAGGAATCCGATGTTTTTACCAAAAAAAAACTGGCGTTTAGGAATCGGAAATCGGCGTTTTTATAACTGAAACCATCGCTTTTTCGCCTGAAACTCACATTTTTATAATTTAGTTGGTGTTTTTACTCACAAAAAACCTGCTTTTTAAATATAAAATCAGCTTTTCTAGACCTAAAACCGGCGTTTCAGAATTGGAAATTGGCGTTCTCATTCGTAAAACCGGTGTTTTTACACATAATCCCGGCGTGTTCACATCAGAAACCGGTGTTTTTACAACTGAAACCTGCGTTTATACACATGAAACTTACATCTTTTATCTAAAATTGGTGTTTTTACAACATAAACCGGCGTTTCCACATCTAAAACTGTCGTTTAACAACTGAAACCAGCGAATTTTTCTCCTAAAATCGGCGTTGCAAAATCAGAAATCGGTGTTTTTACGCCTGAAACCGGCGTTTTAAATCTGAAATCGGTGTTTTTACACCTGAAACTGGATTTTTAAATCTAAAATACGTGTTTTCTAATCTGAAACCGGTGTTTTTACGCCTGAAACTCACATTTTTTATAATTTAGTTGGTGTTTTTACACACAAAAAACCTGCTTTTTAAATCTAAAATCAGCTTTTCTAGACCTAAAACCGGCGTTTCAGAATTCGAAATTGGCGTTCTCATTCGTAAAACCGGTGTTTTTACACATAATCCCGGCGTGTTCACATCAGAAACCGGTGTTTTTACAACTGAAACCTGCGTTTATACACATGAAACTTACATCTTTTATCTAAAATTGGTGTTTTTACAACATAAACCGGCGTTTCCACATCTAACAACTGAAACCAGCGATTTTTCTCCTATAATGGGCGTTGCAAAATCAGAAATCGGTGTTTTTACGCCTGAAACTGGCGTTTTAAATCTGAAATCGGTGTTTTTACACCTGATACTGGATTTTTAAATCTAAAATACGTGTTTTCTAATCTGAAACCGGTGTTTTTACGCCTGAAACTGGCGTTTTATATCTGAAATCGGTGTTTTTACACCTTTAACTGGATTTTTAAATCTGAAATACGTGTTTTCTAATCTGAAACCGGTGTCTTTACGCCTGAAACTGGCGTTTTATATCTGAAATCGGTGTTTTTACACCTTTAACTGGATTTTTAAATCTGAAATACGTGTTTTCTAATCTGAAACCGGTGTCTTTACGCCTGAAACTGGCGTTTTAAATCTGAAATCGGTGTTTTTACACCTGAAACTGGATTTTTATATCTGAAATACGTGTTTTATAATTTGAAACCGGTGTTTTTACCCCTGAAACTGGATTTTAAATCTGAAATACGTGTTTTCTAATCAGAAACCGGTGTTTTTACGCCTGAAACTGGCGTTTTAAATCTGAAATCGGTGTTTTTACGCCTGAAACTGGAGTTTTAAATCTGAAATCGGTGTTTTTACACCTGAAACTGGAGTTTTAAATCTGAAATACGTGTTTTCTAATCAGAAAACGGTGTTTTTACCCTGAAACTGGTGTTTTAAATCTGAAACCGACGTTTACAATCTGAAATCGATGTTTTTACATCGAAAAGAGGTGTTTTGCCGCTGAAACTAGCTTTTACCCATCTGAAACTGGCGTTTTACTTCTGATTCCAAGACCCGCATACCTGAAAAAGGTGTTTTTCTACCTGAAACGAGAATACACCTGAAATTAACTCTGAATCAAAATAAAACCGTGACGTCACGGAAGTGCAGGATCAAAAGTCAACTTTTTTTTACCTTTTCGCCTTTTCGCGAAAGTTGCCTTTATTAATTTATTGGACGGCTGATTAAAAACAAATTATCTTCCAAGCTCGGGTGACCCCTTGAGCTAAAAATCTTCAATCGCACAATTTTCCACCTCTCCCCCACCCCCTCCCACGTGTAATTAAGTTTCTTTAAGCAATAGGGTGGCGGTAGGGGGGGGGGGGGAAGGGGTGTATATTGAGCGGGAGGGAAAAAGCTAATTACAAGAATACATTTTTGAAGATAAACCGCCTCATTTTGCTCCTTTTAAGATCGATCGGTTTTTGAACGGATGGCGGGAGAAGGAGTGGGGATGAGGGGGGGGGGGGAGGGATTCTCCAATTAAAAACACTGGGCTCTAATTACCAACGGGGGTCTTTTCCGTCATATCGATCCCCCCACCCCTTTTATCCTTCATCGCTTATTAGGATTCCTTCCGCCTTCTACAGTATGCACTGATTATGAATGTGTTTTCCCCCTTACCCAATGGAAAACCGGCCCCCTCCCACAATATCGACGCCCCTCCACAAATCTGTGCAAAAATTATAAACCTCATGACGTCATATCGTGACGTAACAATTGGTATTCAGTAAAAATTCTCAAAAGCATAAAAAGCTTCCGGTACAATGGAGACTATCGCCATATTTCCATAGTTTCCAAATATTAAACTGTTCTTTTCCTTCAAATCATAATACTTCAAACAGATACACCAATTTCCTTAATTACACGTAATAATGACGTCATGCTATGTATTGGGTCACCTACTTTTAGCTTCCTCCAAGTTATTTTCTTCAAATCAAGATATCTCGAGAACGGCTGGACCGATTTTCTTATATGACCTATTTTTAGAAAGCTCTTTTATAGGCCTATCAAAAGTGTTTTATCTTCTTTCCCCTTAAATCCTACGGTTTTTGAGATATCCGTGTCTAAAGCTCAAAAAATGGGATTTTCTCCTGTTAAACTTTAAACGCAGATATCTCGAGAACGGCTGGACCGATTTTCATAAATGACCTATTTTTAGAAAGGTCTTTCAATGACGAATACAATTCTAAAAACAAATTGAAATTTTTAGCGGAAAGGAAGACATCTTTGGGGCGAGACTGGCACTCGGCGTGCCTACGATGTGAGAAATGCAACAAAACCCTCGTCCCTGGCGGACACGCCGAACATGAAGGGAAACCCTATTGCAACCAGCCATGTTACAGCGCTTTATTTGGACCTGGCGGTAACAAAACGAACTAAAATAAGAAAAGAAAATAACAAAATTTTTCAGGTTTCGGCCGTGGAGGATCTGAAAGCTACGTTTACAACAAATAATTTTAATTTTAAAAATATCAAAACTTATTATTAACATGTTCATTAACAATAATTGAAGTTTCCTGCGGTCTGTGGCTTTTATGGCGGGAAATTTCTTCGAACTATATTAAATTTTAATTAAAATATTTTTGTTTATATATTTTACAGTTGAATAGGACATAGAAATATTAAATTTATTAGCACTACAGTGGAGTTGTCAAAACTAGAGTATTGAAATTGTGGAGGGGGCCCCGTCAGGGCAAGTTTTCATAATAAAAACTTACAAGTTCGTCTTTTTTTTTCTCTTGATGTTATAAATTGAGAGTTACGATCAGCTGGATGCAAAAGATTTTGATTCAGTGAAGCACAGCAAAGCTATAAAATGTTGTGCCTAAAAAGCCATTGTTGGTAAACCTGTGGGCTTAAGATACCCTGAATCCCATTTAAAAGAGGTAAGATTCAAAGAAAATCGAAGAACAGTGGTAAAATATAGTGTTGGCAACCCTGATGGTCTGAAATCTAAACAAGAAATGCACAGCAAAAGTATTTAAAGAAATGTTGATTTGGCATCCGTGGAACCTTAAAAAAATAAATAAAAGACAGGATAGAAAAAACGTAAAATTCTTAAAATATTCCGTTGGCAACCCTGCTACCTTTACGGTTTAAATATTATGTTGGCAACCCTGTTGGGGTGGAAACCCGGGAAAAGAGTCAATGATAGCTAAAGCGATTGAATGTTTTAAAATGTTGTGTTGGCCACACTGTGGGTCTGACACGTTTAAAACTGACAGGCAAGGCTGTTTTTGAGGGAATTTTTGGTTTCGTACCCAGAGGTTTAGCAACAGGGAAACTCGATATTGGCCCACATGTTTGCCAACTTAACCGAAACGTCATTAAACTGGAATTCGGGACGATTTTTTCGACCCTCAGGCCTACCAACACAACATATTAATGCTTCACGGGCTTTCCAAGCTGACTTATTGGGGGTTCAGGGCTGCCAACTTAAAACTTAAATGCTTCGCTTTAACAGTTTTTTCCCTCGTTATTTGACCATCAGGGTTGCCAACGTAACATCGTAACCCTTTGGAATTTATATGGACTAAAATTATTATAATATATTTTTAAGGAGTGGAAAAAGTGAAAAAAAAAGGAGTTCACCCCCCCCCCCCCCGGAGGGGCGGGGGTGGGGGATTTTCCGGCCCTCAGGTAGCTATAAATAATAAAGCTTCAGAATGGGGATTTTCACGCTGCCTTTTTGGGGGTTCAGGACTACCAACTTAACACTTAAAAGCTCCGCTTTTACAGCTTTTTAAAGTGGTTATTAGACCATCAAGGTTGCCAACATCTTAACCCCTTTTCAATCTTATATGGACTAAAATTAAAAATATTTCTTTTTATAAGGAGTGGAAAAAGTGGGAAAAATGGGGTTCACGGACTCCCCCCCCCCCCCCGGGAAAAAGTGGGGGAAGTGGGGGGGGGGATTTTTTCGGCCCAGTACATCCTCATGCAGTCGACAGAGCACGCCTTTCGCCAATATTTGTTTTTCTTATTGGCAAAAAAATGCCGGAATTTTTTTTTTTTTATGAGAAAAAGAGAAGGGCTTCCCTCCACCCCTGCTAAGCGATTTCACCATTAATTAGTAACCCTCTACGGTCCGAAGAGGGGGGGGGGGTGGGGGTGAGGGCGGAGTGGGGGAAGGGCGAGTGGAGGGGGAAGGGATTTTCCTTTGATCTCCACCCTGGTCCAATTCCAACTACCCCTTTCCTCTATTAAACATGAGGATATTGTAAAGCCCGGGCTATTTTTCACCCGACGCCAAATTAGCCCGAGGCTGAGTGTGTTTGAGGAGCCCGACAAACCGCCACCATCAGAAATTAAGTGTTTGTCAACGGGGAAGGGAGAAAAAAAAAAGAAAGAAAAAAAAACTTGGCAAATACCAATCTCAATTTAAACATTAATTTTCTCTCTCATAATTATTAATAAACTCTTACCCCAATGGAAGAAAACCGTCATGGAGGTTCTCTTTTATGACGTCATTATCAAGGGAAAGTGGAGAGGGAAGCCAACAGAACCCTTTCTTATCAGAACTAATTTTTTTAAAATATTTCAAAATGTGGTTTCAGACGTTTTTTGCGGTGAGAAATGCGAATCTGAAGTCATTTTTGAGATTTGAAAAGATTTCTTTCGTTTACACCAAAGGGGGGACCCTTCTCTACTTTTTTGGCGTCAAAATTTTTAATTTTTAAAATCGCTAAAAATGTGGTTTTTGATGTTTTTTAGGGTGAGAAATGCGAATCTGAAGTCAGTTTTCAGATTCAAAAACATTTTTTTCGTCCACACCAAAGGGGGGACCCTTCTCTACTTTTTTGGCCTCAAAATTTTCATTTTTTAAAATCGCTCAAAATTTGGTTTTTGACGTTTTTTAGGGTGAGAAATACGAATCTGAAGTCAATTTTGAGATTCAAAAACATTTTTTTCGGCCATACCAAAGGGGGGACCCTTCTCTCATTTTTTGGCCTCAAAATTTTCATTTTTTAAAATCGCTCAAAATGTGTTTTCTGACGTTTTTTAGGGTGAGAAATACGAATCTGAAGTCATTTTTGCGATTCAAAAATCTTTTTTTTTTTCGACACACCAAAGGGGACCTTTCTCTCATTTTTTGGCCTCAAAATTTTCATTTTTTAAAATCGCTCAAAATGAGGGTGAGAAATACGAATCTGAAGTCAATTTTGCGGTAAAATGAGTGAAAAAACGTTTAAAACATTTATTTAAAAAAAGAGAAATTTTACAAATTTTTTCTGCGCTCGAAATGTCCTTCTGAGAATATTTTCGGGCCGGATTTCGGCTTCTGGATCGCCTCGGCGTGCTTGGTGTACTCGTTGAGAAACTCGGCGTTTTCAAGGTCAAGACGCTGTGGTTCACTTCTTGTCCGCTGCGGCGCTTCGGAACGGACGAAAGCAACCAATAGGAAAAAGAGAAAGATGCACAACAACTTCATTTCGTCTCAATTACGATTTGAGTCTTTTTCAAACTATTTCTCGTTTAAAAACTAAATTTATCGCCATTTTCTTGGAAAATTTAAACTATTTTGAAACCCGAGGGGTCAAAAAAACAAAGATTATTATCAGTTTATCAAGGGCAAAGTTCAATTTTTATAAAAAATAAATATATAAGAGAACAGTCGATTAGCGAGTTTGAAAAAATGAAGATCTTTTTGGCGTTTTTGTTGCTTTTTCTCGTCTCCGAGAGTTTTCAGAGTGAAAGGAACGCTCTAGGGACGGAAAACGAGAAGAAAATCGAAGAAAAAGCGGGAAAAGAAGTGAAAATGTGGAAAATGAGGAAATCGAAGATGAGGAAGAAGAGGAAGCCCGAGTCATGATTGACGTCCCGGATAAAAAGTGCCCTGAAGGAAAAAAAATGTTTAAAGGAAGGTGTCGTAAAATCTTTTAATTTGTAAAATTTAATAAAATATTTGAAAAATTGACTTCAGATTCGTATTTCTCACCCCAAAAACATCTAAAACCACATTTTGAGCGATTTCAAAAAATGATAAATTTTGGGGCAAAAATTGAGAGAAGGGTTCCCCCCCTTTGGTGTGGCCGAAAAAAATGTTTTTCAATCTCAAAATTGACTTCAGATTCGTATTTCTCACCCTAAAAAACGTGAAAAACCACATTTTGAGCGATTTTAAAAAATGAAAATTTTGAGGCCAAAAAATGAGAGAAGGGTCCCCCCTTTGGTGTGGCCGAAAAAAATGTTTTTCAATCTCAAAATTGACTTCAGATTCGCATTTCTCACCCCAAAAAACGTCAGAAACCACATTTTGAGTGTTTTAAAAAAATAAAAATTTTGATGCCAAAAATGAGAGAAGGGTCCCCCCTTTGGTGTGGCCGAAAAAAATGTTTTTAATCTCAAAATTGACTTCAGATTCGTATTTCTCACCCCAAAAACATCAAAAACCACATTTTGAGCGATTTTAAAAAATGAAAATTTTGAGGCCAAAAAATGAGAGAAGGGTCCCCCCTTTGGTGTGGCGGAAAAAAATGTTTTTGAATCTCAAAATTGACTTCAGATTCGCATTTCTCACCCCAAAAAACGTCAAAAACCACATTTTGAGCGATTTTAAAAAATGAAAATTTTGCGGTCAAAAAATGAGATAAGGGTCCCCCCAATTGGTGTGGACGAAAAAACATTTTTAAATCTCAAAATTGACTTCAGATTCGTATTTCTCACCCTAAAAAAAGTGAAAAACACCTTTTTTTCCCAATCATAATTCAAAACCGAAATCGCAGTTTCATACTCGAAAACCGCAATTTCGAAATTCGGTCGCTGAATAGCAAAATAGGCGAGAATCTCATTTTGGCAAATCGATCTACCCGTTCCCTAATAAACGCAATCCAAACAATCAGCATACTCGATCAGATTCCTCCTAATTTGCACCTGGCCATAATAGCAAATCATGATAATAACACCTTTGGGACCGAAATTCGCTTAAAATCAGGGCTAAAAATGATTTTAAAAAACAAAAATTTCTCAAAAAGCTTATGCTGCTTTTAAAGGGCTCTCCAAAAATAGTTCATTTACGAAAATCGGTTCATCCGTTCTCGAGTTATCTCAATTTAAAGATAGAGAAGATAAAAAATTGCCATTTTAACTCAAATATCACAAAAACCAGAAGTTTCTACGACTTAAAAGTTTTATTAAGATTTATGCGCCCTTTAAAGGGCTTTCCAAAAATAGTTCATTTACGAAAATCGGTCCATCCGTTCTTTAGATATCTCGATTTGAAGAAATGGTTATAAATTCGAGAAAGAAAAATAGAGGATGACCCAATTCATTGTTTGACGTCATAATGACGTTTGATTTAGAATATTGGTGTATCTCTGTTTTTGAGATACACTACTGTTTTATTTAAATATTTGGAAACTCAACTATGGCAATATGGCGATAGCCTCCACCAGGGACCTCCTTTTACTGAAAGCGAGAGAAAAAAAAAACTGTTTTTATAAAGAGTAGAAGATTTAAATTGTAGTGGCTTAAAAGTTGAGGGTGGTTTTCTTGAAAGTTCTCCACCGGGAGAGGGTGCGCATGCGCCTCCGCACTCCACAAAATGGCCAACCCAATCAATTATCCTTGAGTAAACTACTCGCCACCTCCGGGAAAACTTCTCGCCACCAGTTGAGCCTTCGGGCCGCCCCCAAGAAACTCCGAAGATTAGCGGAATTTTCTTATAATAGATTTCATCCCTTCAATCTATCCATTTTTTTACTCAATGACGTCACGATATACGTCATAAAGTTCCTAAGATGATAAAAATTTAATTTATTCTAATACTCCATATGTTACGTCATTATGAAGTAACAAAATGAATTGAGTCACCCTCCTTTTTCTTTCTGAAACTTATAGCTTTTTCTTCAAAACGAGATATCTCAAGAACGGATGGACCGATTTTCGTAAATGAACTATTTTTGGAAAGCTCTCTAAAAGACGCATAAAATTTAATAAGGCTTTTAGCTTAATTATTTGAGAATCTAAAAAAGTGAATAATCCTACGAGTCAAACTAAAAACGCTGATATCTCAGGAACGGCTGGACCGATTTTCTTAAACGACCACTTTTTGGAAAGCTCCATTAACGGCCCTTCAAAAAGGTTCAATTGGTCTACCCTGTATATCTAACGGTTTTCGAGATATTTGAGAATCTAAAAAAGTGAAGTCAAACTAAAAACGCGGATATCTCAAGAACGGCTTGACCGATTTTTATAAATGACCACATTTTGGAAAGCTCTTTTTGATGCCCTTTAAAAAGATCTAAATTGCCAACCGTGTATATCTAACGGTTTTCGAGATATTTGAGAATCTAAAAAAGTGAATATTCCTCCAGGTCAACTAAAAACGCGGATATCTCAGGAACGGCTGGACCGATTTTCATAAATAACCACTTTTTGGAAAGCCCCTTTAAAGGCCCTTTTAAAAGGTCGAAGTTGTCTACCCTGTATATCTAATAGTACCCCAAAAACCGTCCATGGAGGGTAAAACAATAATTTCGTTCTAAGAATTCATGGTATTGGGGGGGGGGGGGTGACCTTGGGTGAAAATGCTGCCTTGAAGTGTTCCAGAAAAGGGAAGTGTTACCACTGTTGCCAACATGAGACAGTTCGAAGTGGTTGAAAATATGGACTATATTTTGATTTCAAAATTCAAGAAAAAGGGATGATAAACATTAAAAAAGTTATGGATTTAAATGTTTGGGGGGGGGGGGGGGTAAAGACGGATTTTAGTTTTGTTACGCAATGTTTTCTTCAAATTTCCCTCAAAATAAGTAAAATGTGTAGAAAAGTAACAGAAAGTACGATAAATTTGAAATAAACTTACATTTTGAAGGCCGAAATTCAAAATTGAGAACAGAAAAGGACGCGAAGGAGACCAAGACGCCATTTTGAAATAACCAATGCTGCCAACCACAGCCTTCTCGGCCATACCATCGACTACCATCTCGACCAATGGTTCGGCCGCAGCGAATTTTTTAAAATTTCAAACAGACATATCTCCGCCATTTTCCTTGAAATCAAAATATCTCGAAAACACAGATACACCAATTTCCTTAATTACACGTCATTATGACGTCATAAAATGTATTGGTTCACCTACATCCATTTTAGTTATTTTTTTTTTTCTTCTTCAAATCGAGATATCTCAAGAACGGATGGACCGATTTTCGTAAATGAACACTTTTGGAAAGCTCTCTAAAAGGAGCATAAATCCTAATAAGGTATTTTAGTCTTAGAAACCGCTAATTTTCGAGATATTTATGTTGAAATGGCGAATTTAAATCCAATTTTTCCCCCATATTTGCGCGGTAAGTCCGTGAAAAAGTGGTCGACTGTGGGGGTGGAGGTTTCACTTTTTCACTGACTGTGCGTGGGGAAGGGAAGGGCGCGTAGCGCTCGTGTTTCAGGCTAGGAATCCGGTGAACAATTTCCTCCAGTGGAATTTTCTCCGGATTCCTCAAGAAGAGTGGCTGCGGATGGGGGGTAGGAGGGGGGAAAGCGGAGGGGAGAGCTGAGAAGCCAATATGACATCGCCCCCTACCCTGCAACGGAACTTATTTTCAAATTAAAATATCTTTTCGATTTTTTAAGTCCTTCGCGGCGAGAGTTAACTGAGAAGTCGTGTGGGAAAACGTGTCGGTCCCTCCCCCCCCCCCCCCAACCATGACCACCAACCTACGTAGTTCAAAACTTCAAACAGTTGATTTCCCGATAGGAAAAACATTTCAGGGCACAAAGGCTTTGATTATTTTACGGAGATATGCCTGGTCAATCCATGCGTATAAAACGCTCAAACCCCCCCCCCCCCCCCCCGCGGACAGGCTAATTCGCACAATGCACATCCTAGGGTCGTTCGATATCGTTAAATTAACTGTTTACTTTCACCCTCTGACGTCATATACTGCCATTTCCATGTTTCCGCTAGGTTGAAATTAATTTTTAAAACATCATTTATCTCGTAAACTAGCTATTTAAATTACTTAAAAGACTTATTGAATTTTATGCGTCTTTTAGAGAGCTTTCCAAAAATAGTTCATTTACGAAAATCGGTCCATCCGTTCTTGAGATATCTCGATTTGAAGAAAAAACTTGAATGGATGAAGGGGAACCAATACATTTTATGACGTCATAATGACGTGTAATTAAGGAAATTGGTGTATCTGTTTTTCCGAGATATTTTGATTTGAAGGAAAAGGTTTTATCTGAATATCGGAAACTCAGCTGTGGCAATATGGCGACAGCCTCCACCTGGAGATTGAAAGATAGAGAAGCGAAGAAAATCGCCATATTAACTGAAACTCAAAAACCAGAAGTTTCTAAGAATTAGAAGTTTTATTAAGATTTATGCGCCCTATAAAGAGCTTTCCAAACATTGTTCATTTACGAAAATCGGTCCATCCGTTCTAGAGATATTTAGATTTTAAGAAAAAAACGATGAATTCGAGAAAGAAAAAAAGAGGTTGAATCAATTCATTTTATGACGTCATAGTGACGTAACATATGCAGTATTTGCAAAAATCGAATTTTTATCTTCAAAAAACATTTTGACGTATAGTGACTTTTAGGCCATTTTGGATTTCGAAATGTTGGCAACGCTGTTCCACCTACATTTTCGGTTTTTTTTTCGAAATCCGAGAAATCACAGTTTTTAGGCCATTTTGGACAGTTGTAATGTTGGCAACACTGTTCCAGCTACACCCCCTCCCCCCCAATTTCAAAAATGGCGGAAAACTGTCTGTATAAAGTTATATGCGCTGCGGCCGTACTATTGGTCCGATTTTCACCAAATACTCATCGTATAGAAAAGAGTCCTTGACTACTGACCTACTGAGTCTATTTGATCCTAGTGAATACTAAGCCGCACTAACGTGGACGTTTTGAGGGTTTGCCTATACGCAAGAAGGTCTCACCATCTGGCGGGAGACTTCCGAACTTCTTTCTTCTCCCTCCTCTAATTTGATCAGACGGGAAGCCTTGAGTAAACTCAAGTTTATGCTTGTACCCCCCCCCCCCCACCCGCGCGCGCAAATCCCCCCCCCCCCGTCGTTAAGACCAGAATTTTTCTTTTCTCTTCTTAATTTTATTCCGAAAGCCCCCAAAAGGCGTCAGCGAATAAAAATCGTCTTTTAAGAACATTGAGTCAGCATAAAAATTCTGGCCCACGTGTGTTGCACGCGTGGTTAAATAAAAAACATCCGCCCAACTCCAAAAATGGAGAAAAAAAATGGAAATTTTATACAGAGTAGACCAGTTCGTTCGAAAATTATGTTAAACTAGATAAAAAAAACTGAGTAAAACACAATTTGTCCGAAGTTTCTATCTCAATCCGTTCAAGAGTTCACGCCGAAATCCCTAACTAAGCAGTGCTACCAACGTTATCTTGTAACGGTCTGAAAACGCGGTTTGAAAGGGATTATTGTTGCCAACTGTCAAAAAAAGATGAGTTTACCTGATTCTTAAGCAGTTGAGGTCAACATCCCTAACTAAACAGTGTTACCAACGTTATCTTGCAACGGCCTAAAAACGTGAAACTACTACTGCATAAATAGCCGCTGCCAATCATTGTTGCCAACTGCTTCCCTGCATGATAGAATCTAGCCAATCGTATAGATAGACAGTGCGCACACTACAGGAAGACCCTGAAAGGTAAAGTCATTGTTTCCATCTGCATCATAATGGAATAACTACCACTGCATAGATAGCCACTGCCAATCATTGTTGCCAACTTCTTCCCTGCATGATAGAATCTAGTCGATCGTATAGATAGACAGTGCGCACACTACAGGAAGACCCTGAAATGACAAGTCATTGTTTCCATCTGCATCATAATGGAATAACTACCACTGCATAGATAGCCACTGCCAATCATTGTTGCCAACTTCTTCCCTGCATGATAGAATCTAGCTGATCGTATAGATAGACAGTGCGCACACTACAGGAAGACCCTGAAATGACAAGTCATTGTTTCCAGCATCATAATGGAATAACTGCATAGATAGCCACTGCGAATCATTGTTGCCAACTGGTTCGGCCAACGTTTTCTTTGAACAAACGTCATTTTCATTGGTGGGATTCGGTTTCCAGGGGCATTTCTTATTAGAGGAGGTTTACATAGGGAGGCAATAAAAGAGAAGGCCGGGGAATGCCTTTGCCTTTCAAAAGATTGAAGATCTTTGATAAAATGGGTTGAATTAAAACACCTGGGACGGACGAATGTCTCCCGCTATTTGTCCGAGCGTAATAATAAAAGGAGAAGGGAAAAAAAGGCGTCGGGGAAATAGAGGAATTGTTTGGCCTAGTGGTGATTAGCAAGGGGATGTTTGTTCTGTATAGGTGGAGAGACGGTCGAGGGCATATAAGGTCGGAGGAGGGACTTCAAAGGGAAACTGGCCCGACGAGTGGGGGCGGAGTGGAAGGCTATTTAAATTGCAGAACACCCCGCCGCCCCCGCCGCCTCCGGCCGCCCCTCTCGGCCCCCCTTTTCCTCTCTCTCAGGACCCAGGGTTAGCTCATGTTAAAACATTGATCCGAAATTGGAGCCAGTTTACCCTTCTTCTCAGTTCTTCCCCTTCACACATACCTCAAAGATACGACTTCCACCCTCCCAGAATTCATCAAAAAAAAAAAAAAAAAAAAAAAAAAAATTTAGAAAGTCTTCATTTTCCGGAAACCTCTCACCTTCCATATTTTATCGCCTCCTAGATCACTATAATTTCGAAAAGCTAAAAAACTAATCGATTTTTATTTCTTCATTATTGCTTTGGAATCAATTATTTTGAAAGAAATCTAAATTGAAATACTGAGCGTCATTGTTGCCGACGTGATGATTCGAAAGATGCTGCACTTGGGAACAGTGTCGCCAATCATGGCTTCATTATATCAAGGCATCATGGCAGTTTTTTCTGCAAACACCGAAATCCGTTGAGCAGTGTTACCAAAGCATGTCCAGAACGGTCCTGCTGATGTAACGGATTTTGGAAAAAATCTCGGAGGGGTACCTTTCCTCATCTTTATTGGCAGTTGGCAACACTGTTACCCTTTAAACCACGTTTTCAGGCCGTTTCAAGATGATGTTGGTAACAGTGCTTAGGCTACCATCTCCGATGTTGTCTTCATTATTGCTGTTATCGTTTTGGAATCAATTATTTTGAAAGAAATCTAAATTGAAATACTGCGTCATTGTTGCCGACGTAATGATTCGAAAGATGCTGCACTTGGGAACAGTGTGGCCAATCTTCATTATAACAAGGCATCATGGCAGTTTTTTTCTGCAAACACCGAAATCCGTTGAGCAGTGTTACCAACATTACGCATGTCCAGAACGGTCCTGCTGATGTTACGGATTTTGGAGAAAATCTCGGAGAGGGTACCTTTCCTCATCTTTATTTGGCAGTTGGCAACACTGCCCTATAAACCACGTTTTCAGGCCGTTTCGAGATAACGTTGGTAACACTGCTTAGGCTACCATCTCCGATATTGTCTTCATTATTGCTTTTATCGTTTAGGGATCAATTATTTTGAAAGAAATCTAAATTGAAATTTTGAAAGAAATCTAAATTGAAATACTGAGATAGCGTCATTGTTGCCGACGTGATGATTCGAAAGATGCTGCATTTGGGAACAGTGTCGCCAATCATGGCATCATTATATCAAGGCATCATGGAAGTTTTTTTCTGCACACACCGAAATCCGTTGAGCAATGCTACCAACATTACGCATGTCCAGAACGGTCCTGCTGATAGACGAAACCGTCTTCTTTTAACACCGTTGGCAGCCCTGATTTTACAATTGTGGAACGTTGGTTAATTGTCAGAAAAATCACGTTTTATGATGAAAATCCGGAGAAATCTCAACTTCTAAGGACATTTTTGACATTTTGAAATCTTCTTCTTTTAACACAGTTGGCAGCACTGATTTTACAATAGTGGAACGTGGGTTAGAGGGGGCCACGATTTGTAGTTTTTGTCGTTCAAGTGTTTGGTTTACGATATTTTTCGAGCCAATCAGCATTTTCATTTATTTTTTTTCCCCCTCGCTTGAGAGCCTTTGAAATGTGAGTTTTTGAGGTGATGAAATAGAAATATTTATTTTATCATTCTACATATGCGGTTGAAACTATAATAATAGCGTAAAAGTTTGTGTGCGGAGTAGAAATCGGTCGGATGGAGTTGAAACGGTTAACTTTGAGCGGTCGCCCCATTTGCAAGCGTAATACGAAAATCGCTTTTCCACCTCATGTAACCCCAGACCACGCAAAACTATAAAGGACAAGTTTCCTTTTATAAATTTACTCTTTTCGCCCTTAAAAACTATTTCGGATTCGCTGAATCCACCAGGTAAACGGCGACCGGAAAAATGCCCGCCGGGGATGTTGACCTCAACTAGGTACTCACGAATCAGGTAAACAGGGCGCCCTTGTCAAGTTTACTCATCTATTTTGACAGTTGGCAACACTGCTCTCTTTCAAACCACGTTTTTAGGCCGTTGCAAGATTACGTTGGTAACACTGTTTAGTTAGGGATGTTGACCTCAACTGCTTAAGAATCAGGTAAACAGGGCGCCCTTGTCAAGTTTACTCATCTTTTTTGACAGTTGGCAACACTGCTCTCTTTCAAACCACGTTTTCAGACCGTTGCAAGATTACGTTGGTAACACTGTTTAGTTAGGGATGTTGACCTCAACTGCTTAAGAATCAGGTAAACAGGGCGCCCTTGTCAAGTTTACTCATCTATTTTGACAGTTGGCAACACTGCTCTCTTTCAAACCACGTTTTTAGGCCGTTGCAAGATTACGTTGGTAACACTGTTTAGTTAGGGATGTTGACCTCAACTGCTTAAGAATCAGGTAAACAGGGCGCCCTTGTCAAGTTTACTCATCTTTTTTGACAGTTGGCAACACTGCTCTCTATCAAAACCACGTTAGTAGGACGTTTCAAGATAACGTTGGTAACACTGACTAGTTAGGGATGTTGACCTCAACTCCTTAAAATCAGATATACAGGGCACCCGCCACGTTTATTAAAAGGGCTTTTAATGAGCTTTTCGAGTTTACTCATCTTTTTTTTGACAGTTGGCAACACTGCTCTCTTTCAAACCACGTTTTCAGGCCGTTACAAGATAACGTTGGTAACACTGTTTAGTTAGGGATGTTGACCTCAACTGCTTAAGAATCAGGTAAACAGGGCGCCCTTGTCAAGTTTACTCATCTTTTTTGACAGTTGGCAACACTGCTCTCTTTCAAACCACGTTTTTAGGCCGTTGCAAGATTACGTTGGTAACACTGTTTAGTTAGGGATGTTGACCTCAACTGCTTAAGAATCAGGTAAACAGGGCCCCCTTTTAATAAACTTTTCGATTTCTATCATCTTTTTATTTTTTGACAGTTGGTAACACTGCTCTTTTTCAAGTCACGTTTTCAGACCGTTACAAGATAACGTTGGTAACACTGATTAGTTAGAGATGTTGAGCTCAACTGCTTAAGAATCAGGTAAACAGGGCGGGTGCCCTGTTTATTATAAGGGCTTTTAATAAGCTTTTCGAGTTTACTCAGCTTTTTTCGACAGCTGGCAACACTGCTCTCTTTCAAATCACGGTTTTAGGCCGTTACAAGAATACGTTGGTGACACTGTTTAGTTAGGGATGTAGACCTCAACTATTTAAGAATCAAGTATTATATGATTTTCGGGTTTACTCATCTTTTTTTGACAGTTGGCAACACTGCTCTCTCTCTCAAACCACGTTTTTAGACCGTTACAAGATAACGTTGGTAACACTGTTTAGTTAGGGATGTTGACCTCAACTGCTTAAGAATCAGGTAAACAGGGCGCCCTTGTCAATTTACTCATATTTTTTGACAGTTGGCAACACTGCACTTTCTCAAACCACGTTTTCAGACCGTTACAAGATAACGTTGGTAGCACTGTTTAGTTAGATAATACGTTGGTAACACTGTTTAGATAGGGATGTTGAACTCAACTGCTTAAGAATCTGGTAAACAGGGCGCCCTTGTCATGTTTACTCATCTTTTTTGACAGTTGGCAACACTGCTCTCTTTCAAACCACGTTAGTAGGACGTTTCAAGATAACGTTGGTAACACTGACTAGTTAGGGATGTTGACCTCAACTCCTTAAACTTAGATATACGGGGCACCCGCCACGTTTATTAAAAGGGCTTTTAATGAGCTTTTCGAGTTTACTCATCTTTTTTGACAGTTGGCAACACTGCTCTCTTTCAAACCACGTTTTCAGGCCGTTACAAGATAACGTTGGTAACACTGTTTAGTTAGGGATTTTGGCCTCAACTGCTTAAGAATCAGGTAAACAGGGCCCCCTTTTAATAAGCTTTTCGATTTCAATCATCTTTTTATTTTTTGACAGTTGGCAACACTACTCTCTAACAATGACCTCCTAAACAATGACTTGACATTTCAAGGTCTTCCTGTAGTGTGCGCACTGTCTATGCAGTATTCCATAATGCTGGGATGCAGTTGGCAACACTTACTTACGTTTCATGGTCTTTCAAGGGTAAAGCGGAAAGATGTAGGAATATGCGCAGCTGCTCAGTCATGCATGGATGCAGTTGGCATCACTGACATGGGTTACTGTTTTTTTTTTTTTTTGCCCCATTCTGCGATAACAGCAGTTACTGACTCTTTCATGGATGCAGTTGGCAGCACTGACTTGAGTTTTTGGATTTTTCTTAATTTCCAATTTTTTCTGGATTTTTCTTATAAAAATGGGAAGATATCGCAATATCCGCAGTTGCTGATGAACGACACAGTTGGCAACCATGAGATACCAAAATACAAGCAATCTAGCAATCAAAAAAGTGGTCAGGTTGGCAAACCTGTCCCTAAAAAATGTGTTTAGACTCATGTCAACTTAATTAACAGGATGAGCCAGAATATTTATTTGAAAAAAAAAAACCTGTATGTTTGCTCAGGAACCGGAGGAATCGTACACTATAATCAAGTTTTTTTCCCCCCCTCAAAATAAGCCTCGAGGCTAAACTCCTATAATTCGACCTCTATTTTCTTTTTCAACGGTGTGATAATTGCCTTCCCCTCATTAATTTTTTAAACACATGTTGGCAACACTGATTTTATCCCCGATCAGGTGGCGGAATTGATTCTATGGTTGATTCGGAGTAGATTTTGTTTAGGTAAATTTTTTGATTGGATGAGCCGATATGGATAGGGGGGGGGGGTTAGAAGAGCGATTACATGAGGTTTCAAATGAATTTAAAAAAATCAGTGTTGCCAACAGTGGATGTCGGATTTTCTAAGACGGGGGTTGGTGGGTGGTTAAAGGGACGTCGCCGACGTCGTACGAGGTGGCCGAAATAGAGCGAGTGGGGGAGGGAGTGAAGGAGAGCGTTCGGCCCTTTCGACACAAGTTGGCAACACTGATTTTTATCCCCGATCCGGTGGCGGAATTGATTCTGTGTTTGATTCGGAGTAGATTTTGTTCAGGTAAATTTTTTGATTGGATGAGCCGATATGGTGTAAGGGGGTGGGGGGTTTAGAAGAGCGATTACATGAGGTTTCAAATGAATTTTAAAAAATCAGTGTTGCCAACAGTGGATGTCGGATTTTCTAAGACGGGGGTTGGTGGGTGGTTAAAGGGACGTCGCCGACGTCGCACGAGGTGGCCGAGAGAATGCGAAAGGGGGCGGGAGTGAAGTAGAGTGTTCAGCCCTTTCGATACAAGTTAGCAACACTGATTTTATCCCGGATGCTTGAAAGGTGGTAAAATTGATTCTATGTTGACTGTTGGCAACACTGATATAACTCATGATTAGGAGTAAGGGGGGGGATTCAGAAGAGCGATGATTACATGAGGTTTCAAATGAGTTATATCAGTGTTGCCAACAGTGGACGTTTGATTTTCTAAGACGGGGGTTGGTGGGTGGATAAAGGACGTCGGCGACGTCGCACGAGGTGGCCGAGAGAGTGCGAGAGGGGGCGGGAGTGAAGGAGAGCGTTCGGCCCTTTTCGTTCACTTTCGCCTCGCTCGGCTGCCATTATCGGCAGGCGGACCGTAGGGAGGTCACTCGAACGCCGCTTTCCGATTGGCCCGGTTGCCCCCCCGAACGCGCTATTCACCGAGGGAATCGAGAAAACGTCCCGCGCCAGCTTCAGTACTAGAATGGCATCAGCCCCGAACTCGTTGCCTTCTTCGGCCTTTTAATCAACTGTGTTTCTGTGCTGTGTTTTTATTTTTTTTTTTGTAAATAATTTAATTTTTCTCCGGTGTGACATGAGCCGCCATGTGATCCATTGACGTCCTTTTCGCCCGGGGTGTTGTGGAAAATTTTTTCGTTTTTCTTTTTTTTTGGTTTTCGTTTAACGTTGTGCGAAATTTTGAAGTGTCGGGCGCCGGTGGGGCGACCGTGGAAATGCCTCATGTGAGCAGCGGGAGCGGCGGTGATGATTTCGGGAGTACGGACGAAGTCAAAGTGTTCAAGGACGAAGGCGAGGACGAGAAACGTTCCTCCGAGAATCTGACTGAAGAGAAAAGTAGTTTGATTGATCTCACAGAATCTGAGGTAAGAGCGCCCGTGTCCTCCGAGCACCCCCCTCAATCACAGCTCCCACACCCCAAAATAAGGCTCTTCTACATTTCCGCGCTAGATTTCCATCATTTTCCCCATTTATCGTGTGCTGATGTTGATGTCTTCGGTTTGCTATGGCAATATGGCGAAAGCCTCCACCTGATCCTACATCACTGACCTCAAAATAAGGGTCTTACAGCAAGCTAGATTACCCTGAAGCCTTCTGTCCTTCGTGTTTCCCTCATTTTTCCCATTTTTGGTGGGCTTACGTTGATGTCTTCGGTCTGCTATGGCAATATGGCGAAAGCCTCTACCTGATCCTGCATCACTGACCCCAAAATAAGGGTCTTCAAGCAAGTTGGATTACCCTGAAGCCTTCTGTCCTTCTCGTTTCCCTCATTTTTCCCATTTTTGATGGGCTTAAGTCGATGTCTTCGGTATGCTATGGCAATATGGCGAAAGCCTCCACCTGATCCTGCATCACTGACCCCAAAATTAGGGTCTTAAAGCGAGCTAGATTACCCTGAAGCCTTCCGTCCTTCGTGTTTCCCTCATTTTTCCCATTTTTGGTGGGCTTACGTTGATGTCTTCGGTCTGCTATGGCAATATGGCGAAAGCCTCCACCTGATCCTGCATCACTGACCCCAAAATTAGGGTCTTAAAGCGACCTAGATTACCCTGAAGCCTTCTGTCCTTCGTGTTTCCCTCATTTTTCCCATTTTTGGTGGGCTTACGTTGATGTCTTCGGTATGCTATGGAAATATGGCGAAAGCCTCCACCTGATCCTACATCACTGACCCCAAAATAAGGGTCTTCAAGCAAGTTGGATTACCCTGAAGCCTTCTGTCCTTCTCGTTTCCCTCATTTTTCCCATTTTTGATGGGCTTAAGTCGATGTCTTCGGTATGCTATGGCAATATGGCGAAAGCCTCCACCTGATCCTGCATCACTGACCCCTAAATTAGGGTCTTAAAGCGAACTAGATTACCCTGAAGCCTTCTGTCCTTCTCGTTTCACACATTTTTCCCCATTTTTGGTGGGCTGACGTGCTGTCGTCGGCACGCTATGGCAATATGGCGAAAGCCTTCACCTCATCCTACATCACTGACCCCAAAGGACCTTAAAGCCACCATTTGCGCGGTACATTTCGGGCGTTCATCACATTCGTGGGTCAGTGGTCAAGCCTCTACTCACGCTGCAGATCACCCGACCTGAACCCGCCAACCATTGACCCAAAAATCAGGCTTGCCAACGTTCCACCGTAATCTTTCTATCCTAGAGCTAGAAAGAAACCATCCCTGTATATTCCGTATTAAGCGGAAAAGTACAGTCTAGCAAGCTACAGAATCAGTGTTACCTTGTGGTTGCTGCAACTGCGGAAGTTGTGTTTTCTCCCTAGAAAAACAGTTCTACAGTTGATCTAGCAGTCGATGACCTCTATTGGCCACCAATCCACCTTTTCCTCCCTCAGAAAGACCAAATTGTTGCCAACTGTATATCAAATTGCCCAAAACGTCCCCGCCAAAAATTTGTCCTGCCAACTTCATCTGAGGCCCTTCCGTAATTTATGATAGGAAACCTTCTTTATTCAGTCTTTTTACCTTCAGGAAGCAAAAAGGAGTATTTTTAGGTTTAGAAGAAACCTTTTTTTCATTTCCATTGTGTTTTTGAAGGTCGAAAAATCAACTTTTTTTCCATATTTTTTATTGCCGACTACCCCATAAACGGGATTCCCGTGTCAGCATGTGGTACGAAAAACCCGAGAGTTTATAAATCTTTCCCCTTTACTATCCTGCTGTGTTGGTGGAAAAAAAAATATTTTAAAAATCATTTTCTCTTTTTATCCTTATCTCGTCGGGGGTTTCCCGCCAAAAATAGGTCCCCAGTGTTGTCAATTTAGTTGATGGCTCCTCCGTAGTTTTGTGTAGGAAATAGTTTTGTCAATATTTTTGAGTTTTCACATGTTCTGTGGGTTTTCTAGGGCGGATTTAGACCTCAGGGATTTAAAAAGGGTCCTGTCTAAATTTTAAGAAAAAAAAAAGGGGATTCATTAGGATTAGAGGTCGAAATTCTCAGTATTTCCCTACCTGCTTTCCGTTTTTAATTTTTTTCTTTCTTTCTTTTCAGGAAAAAGTTGTTTCTGGTCAAAGTTATTCTTCGAATAAAAATGCGTCTAGAAACGATATCAGCCCGGTTTTCGGTAAGTTTTTTTTTCTTCTTAAATGTGCGAAAATGTAGGAACAGTTATCCAATTTGTATATATCGCGACTTTATGGAAGAGCGGTTAAGGGAAGAACTAACGCGTGAAATTGGCCTTGTTGATTGCCTATTTCATGTAAATTCGACAAGGATCGTGATCCTAGTTTTTTACGCCTTCCGTTTTTTTAAACCTATAGGGGGACCCTTCCGTAATTTTGTTAGAAAATTTTATTATTTTTTAAAATCGCTCAAAATGTGGTTTTTGAGGTTTTTTAGGGTCAGAAATACGAATCTGAAGTCAATTTTGAGAGTTTGAGATTTTTTAATCTCAAAGCCGATGTCTCACCCCAAAAAACATCAAACACCACATTTTGAGCGATTTTAAAAAATGAAAATTTTGAGGCCAAAAAAATGAGAGAAGGGTTCCCCCTTTGGTGTGACCGAAAAAAATGTTTTTCAATCTCAAAATTGAGTTCAAATTCGCATTTCTCACCCCAAAAAACGTCAGAAACCACATTTTGAGTGTTTTAAAAAATAAAAATTTTGATGCCAAAAAATGAGAGAAGGGTCCCCCCTTTGGTGTGGCCGAAAAAAATGTTTTTCAATCTCAAAATTGACTTCAGATTCGTATTTCTCACCCCAAAAAACATCAAAAACCACATTTTGAGCGATTTTAAAAAATGAAAATTTTGAGGCCAAAAAATGAGAGAAGGGTCCCCCCTTTGGTGAGGCCGAAAAAAATGTTTTTCAATCTCAAAATTGACTTCAGATTCGCATTTCTCGCCCCAAAAAACGTCAAAAACCACATTTTGAGCGATTTTAAAAAATGAAAATTTTGAGGCCAAAAAATGAGAGAAGGGTCCCCCCTTTGGTGTGGCGGAAAAAAATGTTTTTGAATCTCAAAATTGACTTCAGATTCGTATTTTTCACCCCAAAAAACATCAAAAATCAAATTTTGAGCGATTTTAAAAAATAAAAATTTTCGTCCTAAAAAAATTTTCGCATTTTTTTTTCTCTCAGAACCTACAGAGGAGTAAAATCTTGAATTATGTTTGAAGAAAAAAATTTTTTTCGGTGGGTGGAAGAGAGAGAAAAAATGTTGAGGCCAATGTTACAATGGCTCGTTTGGACACATTGTGACTGGGCGTACCTGCTCTCCCTAATCAGGGCTGTTCGGTTTGTCAGACTGGAAGTAAACCGAACTGACGTCTACAACTCCGTATTATATCGCCCTCGTATAATTCCTTTTCTTACCTTCATTTCAATATTTAGACTATAAAATTTCAAAAAAAATCTGGGTTTTTTCTTAAATAACAGTGATTTTTTAAACAAACAAAAGGGGCTCCAGTCCGACAGCCACGCCCATCAACCTTCCATTAGCTAAAAAGACACCTGAAAATGATTTTTTTTTTCAAAACTTTTTTTTTTCTCGAAATTTTACCGGACGTAAAGTTCCATGACCGGCCACTAGACGAGAAGTAATATGCGTAAAATATGGTGTAACGTGTGGAAAAAGGTCTTGATACATTTCACAACCTTCAATATAACAAAGAACGGGAAATAAAATAACAATTTTTCCTCATATTAATCAAAAATCATAATTTTAGGGCCCAAAAATATGTTAAACAATACTGGGTAACGATTTTATCCTTGTAGAACTTAATTTATCCTGGCGGAAAAATACATGAACTAAACATTGGAGCCTAAAAAACTCTCATTTTCGTTAGAATGATGAGATTATAATCTCAAAAATCATAATTTTAGGGCCCAAAAAGACTTAATTTATAAAAGAAATATGATAAACAATACTGGGTAACGATTTTATCCGTGTAGAACTTCATTTATCCTAGCGGAAAAATACATGAACTAAACATTCCGCCTAAAAAAACTCTCATTTTCGTTAGAATGATGAGATTATAATCTCAAAAATCATAATTTTAGGGCCCAAAAAGACATAATTTATAAAAGAAATATGATAAACAATACTGGGCAACGATTTTATCCGTGTAGAACTTCATTTATCCTAGCGGAAAAATACATGAACTAAACATTCCGCCTAAAAAAACTCTCATTTTCGTTAGAATGATGAGATTATATTCTCAAAAATCATAATTTTAGGGCCCAAAAAGACTTAATTTATAAAAGAAATATGATAAACAATACTGGGCAACGATTTTATCCGTGTAGAACTTCATTTATCCTAGCGGAAAAATACATGAACTAAACATTCCGCCTAAAAAAACTCTCATTTTCGTTAGAATGATGAGATTATATTCTCAAAAATCATAATTTTAGGGCCCAAAAGACTTAATTTATAAAAGAAATATGATAAACAATACTGGGCAACGATTTTATCCGTGTAGAACTTCATTTATCCTGGCGGAAAAATACATGAACTAAACATTGGAGCCTAAAAAACTCTCATTTTCGTGAGAATGATGATATTAGAATGATGAGATTATGTTTATAATCTCAAAAATCGTATTTTAGGGCCCAAAAATATTTAATTTATTAAAGAAATATGTTAAACAATACTGGGCAACGATTTTATCCGTGTAGAACTTCATTTATCCTAGCGGAAAAATACATGAACTAAACATTGGAGCCTAAAAAACTCTCATTTTCGTCAGTCTAGTAGTGTGTCCAGAGACTAAAATTTTTCATTCTTTTACAACTTTTTGAATAGCGAAAAAACACATGAACTCCTTTTTTTCTGCCCTTTCAGTTTTTGGACGATAACTCGAAAAATAGTGTCCCTAGCGAAAAAACGATTAAGTTCAAAAATAACCCTGATGCAATTTTCTATAAAAGACATTAAGTGAATTTTCCCGTAGGATGAATAGTTTCGCCGATATTTGGGTTCTACGCTCAAAAAAACGATCGATTTTTTGATGACTGGATAATGAATGATCATTCTGACATTTCAAAATAGTCTTTTTGATTAGCTATTTTTCAATTTATGCCACGTTCATGAGAATATCGTTTTGTGTTTGCTCTCAGCGAATCAAAATGTCAAAGGTAACAAGTCAAATTCACGCCAGGCGGAAAAACGCATGAACTAAATTTAGGAGGCTCCATTATAACGTTTTTATTAATAGTTCTTATCCTAGCGGGAAAACACATGAACAATCTCCATTGGAGCACAATTTCTAAACATCTTTGGTTTAAATCCTAGCGGAAAAAC
The DNA here is from genome assembly GCA_014119065.1 of Orius insidiosus. NCBI lineage: Eukaryota > Metazoa > Arthropoda > Insecta > Hemiptera > Anthocoridae > Orius > Orius insidiosus. Next base: position 103,986 of record JACGAQ010000321.1, on the reverse strand, counting down.
TCATGAACTAGGGACTCCATTAGAAACCCCTTAGTATTACTTTGTTCTTATCCTAGCGAGAAAATACACGAACTGAACTTGAAATCACCATTAGAGCATAAAAATTCTGTTTTTTAATACATGTTTAGTTATGTCCCTAGCGGGAAAACGCATGAACTAAATTTATGAGGCTCCATTATAGCCCAAAACGTTTTTATTAATTTATAGCTCTTATCCCAGCGGGAAAACACATGAAAGAGCACAAAAACTATATTTTCTGAACATCTTCAGTTCGGTTCCTGGCGGAAAAACACATGAACTAATTTTAGAGTCTCCATTAACGGGCAAAACCTCTTGTTTTCCTAGCGTAAAAATACATGAACTAAATATTTAGGAGTTTCTTTTCAGTTTTTATCGTTATATACCTTTGTAAAATAATGGCTAATTATGTGTAATTTAGTTTTACGGCTGAATGGTCCCTGTCAACAATGGCGGTGACAAAAATAGAAACACGCTAACTTTTTTACTCTTTTTGGCAGATGTGCCTTCAATTTCTGTGGCTTGTTTGTCATGAAAATGTCCACGGTTGACGGATCACCATTTTTTCCGACCCCAAACGTTTACAGTTCGCCACAAAACCGCATCGACAGAGAGGGGAAAAAAATTGAAATCTATTTTCTATAGAAATTAGCTTTTTCATTAACTCCCTTAATGAAACAAATCTAGCGTATAATTCAAAATTAATATTCAACTTTTCATAGTACTATCGATTTATAGAAAATGAGAAATTATTTTTTTTTTTTTCGCCCCTTGTTAGTTTTAGATTTGATGTATAAGGTATTAAATTTACTCGGCGAGAGGATCTGACAGCGTTCGTGATTGGGCGGAGTCACCTGTTGACCGCTGGCACCTCCGAACAAAGAAAAAGACCCCAGGGGAGAAAAAAAAAATAATAAACCACTTTTTAATCCCTTTAAAACACGAGTTTCTGAAAAACATGATTAACAAGAAAAACGCCTTAAAAATCGATTTTACAGTTCAAAATTTTTTTATCTTTATATTCGTGTTTCTAAACCCAAAAAACTTCAGAAACCACATTTGAGCGATTTTAAAAATTGAAAATTTTGAGGCCAAAAAATGAGAGAAGGGTCCCCCCTTTGGTGTGGCCGAAAAAAATGTTTTTGAATCTCAAAATTGACTTCAGATTCGCATTTCCCACCCCAAAAAACGTCAAAAAACACATTTTGGGCGATTTTAAAAAATAAAAAATTTTGGGGCAAAAAATGAGAGAAGGGTCCCCCCTTTGGTGTGGACGAAAAAAACATTTTCAAATCGAAAAACCGACTTCAGATTCGTATTTCTCACCCCAAAAAACGTCAAAAAACACATTTTGGGCGATTTTAAAAAATAAAAAATTTTGGGGCAAAAAATGAGAGAAGGGTCCCCCTTTTGGTGTGGCCGAAAAAAATGATTTAGAATCTCAAAATTGACTTCAGATTCGTATTTCTCACCCTAAAAAACGTCAAAAACCACATTTTGAACATAATTAAAGTTAAAATATTCGTATAAAATAACTTATAGCCTTCAGTAACCTCCTGTGTTCTTTACAGGGAAGTTTATGACGTCATAGATTTTACCTCTTTCAAAAAAAAAACCCTCACAAATCCCATTTTTAGTACAAAAAAAATTTTGTGCCGAAAAAGCGATGGCTTTTAGGGATCTAATTAAATAAAAATTTCGCTTAAAATGTTTTCAGTCATAAATTGGATGGATTCTAATTAATTTCCGGCCGAGATTTTTAACATGTTATTAAAATAAATCAGGTAGGTCTTGTAAGGGCTGCGGGTTTTTAAGCCCTACAATTAAGGCGAACGGAGAGAGAGAAAAAAAAAACATCAATAAAAGGAGCTGAGAGGTTATAAACCTGCCAAAATGTGTACATAAAGAGAGGATTTCGAGAGAGAGAGAGAAAAAAAGGAGCGTAAAAATCAAAAGGCGAATAAAGTGGCCGGGGGTTCCCTGATTAGTGGCTGGTTTGAGGCAGACTTATTGTCTCCCATACTCTGTAATTACAAAATCCTGATTCACATCTTTTAGCTAATCGCCCTATAATGGACGGCCCTTCACGTAATTAACCCCCGAAGACTCGCCTCACAAAAACCATAAACGGAACATTTTACCCATTAATTTCATTAAATATTCTTTAAATAAACGACTTCATAAACTTCCCAGCAAAGAACATATGAGGTTACAGAAGGTTACACGTCATTTTAGACGTCACGTCAATTTTTACGACTATTTTACGTTCAAAACATGTTTTCTGACGTTTTTTCAGGTGAGAAATACGAATCTGAAGTCAATTTTGAGATTCAAAAACATTTTTTTCCGCCACACCAAAGGGGGGACCCTTCTCTCATTTTTTGGCCTCAAAATTTTCATTTTTTAAAATCGCTCAAAATGTGGTTTCTGACGTTTTTTAGGGTGAGAAATGCGAATCTGAAGTCAATTTTGAGATTCAAAAACATTTTTTTCCGCCACACCAAAAGGGGGACCCTTCTCTCATTTTTTGGCCTCCAAATTTTCATTTTTTTAAATCGCTCAAAATTTGGTTTCTGAAGGTTTTTTAGGGTGAGAAATGCGAATCTGAAGTCAATTTTGAGATTCAAAAACATTTTTTTCCGCCACACCAAAAGGGGGACCCTTCTCTCATTTTTTGGCCTCCAAATTTTCATTTTTTAAAATCGCTCAAAATTTGGTTTCTGAATGTTTTTTAGGGTGAGAAATACGAATCTGAAGTCAATTTTGAGATTCTAAAACATTTTTTTCGGCCACACCAAAGAGGGGACCCTTCTCTCATTTTTTGGCCACAAAATTTTCATTTTTTTAAATCGATCAAAATTTGGTTTCTGAAGGTTTTTAGGGTGAGAAATACGAATCTGAAGTCCGTTTTGCAATCTAACCCTTCATTTCAAGTTAATAAATTTTTTAAAACGGTGACCTTGAAATGCAAACAATGGTGCAAGGACAGCGGACAAGTTCCTTCCTCTCCATAACGTCTGCATGACAAATACTTCCCCTTTTCAACACCTTTTTCTCTCCTTTCACAATTCAAAAAATTTTTTTTAGTTTAGAAGACAAAAGAGACCCCTCGGGAAGCTGGGAGGGAGATCCGCTAATCGCTGTTTCCTTATCTAGAGTTTCGTGTGGGAGGCCGGTTCCAACCGCTTACCTCCTCAAATTCTCGAATAAGAGACTTCCTGGACTCTCTTGTCTTAATAAAATACTTTAAAACGGACATTAATATTAATTAAACGTTTTAAAACCAAGAAGGCACTGGATTTTAACCGTTTTATCGATATAGAAGGCACCGAAATAAAAAAAACGAGACGATAACCTCAGGTAACCTCATGTATTACTGGTCGGTTAAAAAATTTATTAATTTAGAAGGCATTTTATTCGTCCAAACCTTCACAATTGTTTTTCTCACTATCCAAAAACCACTTTTGAACTTCAAAAAAATAAAAATTCGTTTTCACGTATACGAGATTAAACGTTTTAAAACTAAGAAGGCACTGAATTTTAACCGTTTTATCGATTTAAAAGGCATCGAAATAAAAAAACCGTGTCGATAACCTCAGGTAACCTCATGTATTACTGGTCGATTAAAAAAATGTTATTTATTAATTTAGAAGGCATTTTATTCGTCTAAACCTTCTCAATTGTTTTTCTCACTATCCAAAACCACTTTTGAACTTCAAAAAAATAAAATTTCGTTTGCAAATAAACGAGTTTAAATGTTTTAAAACCAAGAAGGCACTGAATTTTAACCGTTTTATCGATTTAGAAGGCACCGAAATAAAAGTTCCGGTTTGAAGAGCTTCCAACGATAACTTCCTCAAGGATACAGGAGGAGGAAGTATTAAGTAGGAGAACTAAATTTTTGTAAAAGTTGTGAAATAAATTTGGTGGGTATCGCAGTAAGTCTTGAGGAAGTTAGAAATTTTAGGTATTTTTTGTTGTTCGTTTTCTGTTTTTTGAAAAAAAAAAAAAATAAAAATTAAGTACCTAATAAATCGCCATTTTATTTTCCGTTAAAAAAATTCTTGAGGAAGTTAAAAAAAAAAAAAAAAAAAATTATTTTGAAAATTTTATATCAAGGTAGAAATTCAGTACGGTTAGCCAAAGAGAGGCCGCCCTCGAGCCGGCGAAGTGACTCACATTTCTGCCTAGAAAAATTATTAAGTAAAAAAAATTTTGGAAAATTAAAATTTTAAAAACATGGAAAATTTTTAAATAATTCAAGGAATGTTTAGTGAAAATTTGGTGAAGATCGGACCAACAGTACGCCCACAGCGCTCATTTTAAATCTTTGAACAGTCATATCTCCGCCATTTTGAAAAATTTCGAAAAAAGCTCTCGTCATTTTCAAGATTTCTGTGAAAGGAAGCTTGTGTATAAATTTGGTGAAGATCGGATGAAAATTGCGGCCGTGAAGTGTTCCGGAAAAAGTGGCGACGGACGGCCGGACGGCCGGCACCACAGACAAAGTCAGGATCGGCAAAGATCACTTATCAGATTTATCCTACGGGGTCTGGAAGACCCTTTTCTAGTAACAGGGGGTCGGAGGGTATCACAGTAACTTCTTGAGGAAGTTAAAAAACCCGTGACGATAACCTCAGGTAACCTCATGTATTACGGGTCAATTAAAAAATGTTATTTATTAATTTAGAAGGCATTTCAATCGTCCAGACTTTTACAATTGTTTTTGTCTCTATTTAAAAACTACTTTTGAACTTGAAAAAAATCAAATTGAGGAAGTTAAAATCGTTTTCAAATAAACGAGAAAATCTTCAAAATGCCATTAAGATTTTGATAAAGTGTGAAGTCGAAAAATGGTATGTTTAATAAACGAGAGAAAAAAAAGTTGAGAAAAAAAAATTGTTAGGCTAACGTGTTGTAACAATAAAGAAGGGAACAGGTTGATAGATTAAAGAGGCCCGTCTGTAATTATATGCTTTGTGGGGCTTTGATGGTCTCGAGTACAGTCGTTTCAGAAGTCACAGACACCTATCATCGCTCCAAGCCACAATCCAATCTTCGCATGCATAATTTTATATGATAAAACAATTTCAAAACGACTCCTCTTCCAATTAACATATTAAACAGTCGAGAATTTCTGTCATTTTTGGGCCAAAAATTGAGGAAAAATTTTTTTTCTATCAAATCCGACTTCAGATTCACGTTTCTCAAGGGAAAATACGTCAGAAAACACATTTTGAGCGATTTTAAAAAAGAAAAATTTTGGGCCAAAAAGTGAGAGAAGGGTCCCCCCTTAGGTGTGGCCTCAAAATTTTTTATTTTTTAAAATCGCCCAAAATGTGGTTTTTGATGTTTTTTGGGGTGAGAAATACGAATCTGAAGTCAATTTTGAAATTCAAAACATTTTTTTCGGCCACACCAAAGGGGGGACCCTTCTCTCATTTCTTTGGCCCAAAATTTTCCATTCTTTAAAAAACGCCCAAAATGTGGTTTTCGATGTTTTTTGGGGTGACAAATGCAAATCTGAAGTCAATTTTGAGATTCAAAAACATTTTTTTCCGCCACACCAAAGGGGGGACCCTTCTCTCATTTTTCGGCCTCAAAATTTTTATTTTTTAAAATCGCTCAAAATGTGGTTTTTGGTGTTTTTTAGGGTGAGAAATACGAATCTGAAGTCAATTTTGAGATTCTAAAACATTTTTTTCGGCCACACCAAAGGGGGGACCCTTCTCTCATTTTTTGGCCTCAAAATTTTCATTTTTAAAAATCGCTCAAAATTTGGTTTTTGACGTTTTTTGGGGTGAGAAATACGAATCTGAAGTCAATTTTGAGATTCAAAACATTTTTTTCGTCCACACCAAAGGGGGGACCCTTCTCTCATTTTTTGCCCCAAAATTTTTTATTTTTTAAAATCGCCCAAAATGTGGTTTCTGACGTTTTTTAGGCTGAGAAATGCAAATCCGAAGTCATTTTTGAGATCAAAAAATCTTCTCTCATTTTTGGCTCAAAATTTGTTAATTTTTTAAAAATTTCTGACGTTTTTAAGGCGAGAAAAAGAGAAGTTTTGATTTTTAAATTTAGATTTCAAATCCTTAACTCGAAGTGATCGATATGACAAGCGGGAAACGTCAAATCTCTTCCATCCGGCTTTAAATTCCATCCAAATCTCTTTCAATCCGGTTTCTTCTGATATTTAATTTCCGTACAAAATGACTTCTTCTATAAGAAAAAAAATTTTTAACTTCCTCAAAGAGAATTGTGATACTCTCCATAGTCTCTGGAAAAGGGACTAAGGTTGTCTGTCGTGCCGGCCGTCCGTCCCGTAATTTTTCATTTTTTCTTAGTCGTCCTAACGGCTGATGTCAACATTTTATGGTTTATGCGGAGCATAAAGCTTGTTAACTTACGATTATTTCCTTCTAAGAGGCTTTCCGATTGTCATCGTTAAAATTCTCGACTTCAAAGAAAAGAAAAAAGAAAACAACAATTTAAAAAGTTTCGACCACCATTCAGAAGGCCGTGGAATCGACGTTTGAACGATTTAGGAGTCAACGGATTTTACGAAGATGGATGTAGAAAAAACGATTGCGACGTTATCTTCAGGATTTATCTTGAATCGAAGAAAAAAAATCGAAGTCATCGGTTACATTAAAATATTTTCAAGTCCGACAGGATGGTGGGTGTGAAGGCTTAAAAATTTGGGAAGGGACATTCTTTTAAATAAAATGGAGTTTTTATAACCTCATTTAACCTCATGTGTTTCTCGCTGGGATCGAGTTACGTAACGTGACGTCAAAGTGACTTTTTATAACCTTTTTAACCGCTGGGATAGATTTAACGTCATTTTTACTTGACCTGACCATTTATAACCTTATGTAACCTCATGATTTCTTTACTGGGCAGTTTATGACGTCACTAAACCTAATTTTTGTTCATTGTTGAAGGCTTAAAAATTTGGGAAGGGACATTCTTTTAAATAAAATGGAGTTTTTATAACCTCATTTAACCTCATGTGTTTCTCGCTGGGAACGAGTTACGTAACGTGACGTCAAAGTGACTTTTTATAACCTTTTTTAACCGCTGGGATAGATTTAACGTCATTTTTACTTGACCTGACCTTTTATAACCTTATGTAACCTCATGATTTCTTTACTGGGCAGTTTATGACGTCACTAAACCTAATTTTTGTTCATTGTTGAAGGCTTAAAAATTTGGGAAGGGACATTCTTTTAAATAAATGGAGTTTTTATAACCTCATTTAACCTCATGTTTTTCTCGCTGGGATCGAGTTACGTAACGTGACGTCAAAGTGACTTTTTATAACCTTCTTAACCGCTGGGATAGATTTAACGTCATTTTTACTTGACCTGGCCTTTTATAACCTTATGTAACCTCATGATTTCTTTACTGGGCAGTTTATGACGTCACTAAACCTAATTTTTGTTCATTGTTGAAGGCTTAAAAATTTGGGAAGGGACATTCTTTTAAATAAAATGGAGTTTTTATAACCTCATTTAACCTCATGTTTTTCTCGCTGGGATCGAGTTACGTAACGTGACGTCAAAGTGACTTTTTATAACCTTTTTAACCGCTGGGATAGATTTAACGTCATTTTTACTTGACCTGGCCTTTTATAACCTTATGTAACCTCATGATTTCTTTACTGGGCAGTTTATGACGTCACTAAACCTAATTTTTGTTCATTGTTGATGGCTTAAAAATTTGGGAAGGGACATTCTTTTAAATAAAATGGAGTTTTTATAACCTCATTTAACCTCATGTGTTTCTCGCTGGGATCGAGTTACGTAACGTGACGTCAAAGTGACTTTTTATAACCTTTTTTAACCGCTGGGATAGATTTAACGTCATTTTTACTTGACCTGACCTTTTATAACCTTATGTAACCTCATGATTTCTTTACTGGGCAGTTTATGACGTCACTAAACCTAATTTTTGTTCATTGTTGAAGGCTTAAAAATTTGGGAAGGGACATTCTTTTAAATAAAATGGAGTTTTTATAACCTCATTTAACCTCATGTGTTTCTCGCTGGGATCGAGTTACGTAACGTGACGTCAAAGTGACTTTTTATAACCTTTTTAACCGCTGGGATAGATTTAACGTCATTTTTACTTGACCTGACCATTTATAACCTTATGTAACCTCATGATTTCTTTACTGGGCAGTTTATGACGTCACTGAACCTCATTTTTGTTCATTGTAAGTGTCTCTAAGTGTTTTTTAATGCTTTTTTTTATTGTTTTTAGGTAAATCGGACCCCACACCGCACAGCTCGGCGTTCAATATGGGCTACCTCGTGTCACCGTACCCTTACCACAACGGGACACCACCTTCGATACCTGTTTCAATGGTAAAAAAAATTTAAATTAAAAAAAATTGATTTGTAGAAAAAAGTCCAAAGTGATGAATATCTAAGGTAAGGAGCTTACCTGAGGCGGTACTGAACCGTGGATTTGTGCGCTCTACTCTGTATAATGAGATCAACACCTTCCCAGAAAAGAATAACCTTCGTAGGTCGGTGGTCAAATTTATTGACTCGTACTTTAGGCTTCAAAAACAATCAGTAAACGATTTGTTGAATGCCGTTTATTAAAATTAATTTTATGGGAAAAAGGGTTTCAATATTGATTTTGTGGTTGAAAAATTGTTCTGAGCGTAAATATGGCCTAAGTAAAACTTGTTGGGCTTAAAATAACCTTTAAATTGACATAAATAACATGAAAATCGGTTGAAAATTAGGGAAGTTATGGACGTTTGAATCTGACGTCATTTGTGAAAAAGGTTTCAAAATTGATTTTGTGGTAGAAAAATTGTTCTGAGCGTAAATGTGGCCTAAGTAAAACTTGTTGGGCTTAAAATAACCTTTAAAGTGACATAAATAAAATGAAAATCGGTCGAAAATTAGGGAAGTTATGGACGTTTGAATCTGACGTCATTTGTGAAAAAAGGTTTCAAAATTGATTTTGTGGTAGAAAAATTGTTCTGAGCGTAAATGTGGCCTAAGTAAAACTTGTTGGGCTTAAAATAACCTTTAAAGTGACATAAATAAAATGAAAATCGGTCGAAAATTAGGGAAGTTATGGACGTTTGAATGTGACGTCATTTGTGAAAAAAAGTTTCAAAATTGATTTTGTGGTAGAAACATTGTTCTGAGCGTAAATGTGGCCTAAGTAAAACTTGTTGGGCTTAAAATACCCTTTAAATTGACATAAATAACATGAAAATCGGTTGAAAATTAGGGAAGTTATGGACGTTTGAATGTGACGTCATTTGTGAAAAAAAGTTTCAAAATTGATTTTGTGGTAGAAAAATTGTTCTGAGCGTAAATGTGGCCTAAGTAAAACTTGTTGGGCTTAAAATAACCTTTAAATTGACATAAATAAAATGAAAATCGGTCGAAAATTAGGGAAGTTATGGACGTTTGAATCTGACGTCATTTGTGAAAAAAAGTTTCAAAATTGATTTTGTGGTAGAAAAATTGTTCTGAGCGTAAATATGGTTTAAGTAAAACTTGTTGGGCTTGAAATTACCTTTAAAATGATATAAATGATATGAAAATCCGGTAAAATTTAAAGAAGTTAGGGCATTAAATTCTCTGAAGTTTGGAAGGGGGTAGAGGTTTTTCTCCTTCTGAGTGTCTTTTTGACCCTTAGGATGATATTTTAAAATGTTTTTATTGAAAAAAAGCGATATTTTAATGATAAATAAGGAAGCTGCCGTGCGATATTTGATGGTAACGATCCTAAGAATTTATTTGATTATCGTTTTCGCGGTGCACTCAGCGGCGGATGGAGGAGGTTATAAATAATTACTTGTATCAGGGCTGTAAATAATACGTTAGGCGTGAAAACGGTCGGAGGAGCGGAGCAGGTAACAAACACTGATTCATTACTAGGCTAAGGAGTCTGTCAGGATGGTTCTGTTGAGTTGGCAACACTGCTCCGAAGGAACCTTGCCCAGGACGGCAACGTCGCCCGTCCTCACTACCTGCACACGGTCCAGGTATCCAAACATCCTTCAGGACGTTCAACCCATCTTCCTACATCCCTTAAACTCCATTATTTGCATTTTTCACAACCACCACCTAATTAGGTCAAACTTAACCACTTTTTTTTTTTCAAAAAATTTTTTTATTCAATCTTATTTATCCTTTTTTTTTATCACTTTCTGATAACGCTGAGCCTCTTATCTCCCTTAATTGACCCCTCGTTTAGTCTGCATCAATAAACAGAGAGCCAAAATAAAACTGTAAATACTACAGCAAATTATTCAAAATACGACGTAATAAGCAATTTTCCTCCCTAGGTGTATAATAGATTATATCGTATTAACGCTCAAATTTTTCTAACATATCAATTTTGACGTTTTCCCAAATGATTCAAATGTCCATAACTTCCCTAATTTCCAACGGATTTTCGTTTTATTTATATCATTTTAAAGGTAATTTCAAGCCCGACAAGTTTTACTTATGCCATATTTACGCTCAGAACAATTTTTCAAGCACAAAATCGATATTGAAACCTTTTTTCCCAAATGACGTCAGATTCAAACGTCCTTAACTTTCCTAATTTTCAACCGATTTTCATTTTATTTATATCATTTTAAAGTTTATTTCACGCCAGACAAGTTTTACTTAGGCCATATTTACGCTCAGAACAACCTTTTTACCACAAAATCAATTTTAAAACTTTTTTTCTCAAATGATGTCAGATTCAAACGTCCATAACTTCCCTAATTTTCATATTATTATAAAAATGTCGATTTTCAGAAGCAGAATCACAAATTTTCATTATATTCTTTTTGAGTGTTTAGAAGCAGTCTAATCGTTGTTTAGGGATGTTTTAGAATAATTAACCGTTGTTTAGAGTTACCTTAAAAACGTCGTTTAGGGATGTTATAGAATTAATAGCTGTTTAGCGATTTTTTATATTGACTAATTGTCATTTAGGGGTTGTTTAACCATCGTTTAGTGGTGTCAAACTGTACGACCACCGACCCACGAAGATATGTTTATATTTTTACATAAAAATGGGATTATAAATTTTTTTTAGATGGTAAAAACTTGATTTTTACCATAAACAAAGTTATAACTTGTTTTATTCCCTTGTTTTCTACTCTGGCAACTGGTTTGTCCCAATTAAATTTTATTTCGGCCCTAAAATTTTGTGTCGACGGATTTTTTTGTTCGGAAGGCTATCTTCTGTTTGTCCTTTGTCGAAGACGTTTCTCTTAAGATAATAGAAACTAGATAGGAGGGGGGGGGGGTCGTTTAAGCCCCGGTTAAAAGTGTAAACACGGAAAAATTTTTGTCAACAATAAAAGGTAGTTGAGATAAAAACGTAGATAGCGGATTGACAACTTTTATTTACAATATCCACACCCCTACAAGATAAAAACATGAAGAATTTCCGATTTTACACCCAGTATATTGGAAATATCGACACAATGTACGAAGTAAACCCCAATTGATTTTCGACGAATAAACGTTGTACAGGCGTGGATTTTTATTTTGACCAATAGGGCCTCCTGGAGGGACACTAACTTCGTTATTTTATATGGCAACACTGAATTTTTATCACGAAAAAAAATTTCTGTGTTCAATTTCCAGTAAATTTTACTAACAACATTTTTTCGATAAATCCAACTGTTTCCGATTTATTGAGAAATTTATTTAAAAAAAATCTCTCGGTCATTTTTTTTTTGTATAAAATGATGGGGATGTTTAAATGAGCAAGTCGGGACGAAATCCCCCCCCCCCATTTATTTTGGTGCGGTGCCAAAATATTCGATTCGAACTTTTTGTTCTACCCTTTGCCAACTCATTACGACTATTTTTGTGTTTCATTAAGGAGGGGCATGTAGGTCGATCAATCAGGTTGGCCAATTGTCGGTTAAAAATTGGGGAAGTAATGGACGTTTGGGGAAATAGGTATCAAAATTGACAAAAATTGTTCTGAGCGTAAATATGGCCTAAGTTAAACAACCCCTAAGGCCCTAAATGACAATTAGTCATAAAAAATCGCTAAACAGCTATTAATTCTATATCATCTCTAAACGACGATAGAATCTTTTTAAGGTAACTCTAAACAACGGTTAATTATTCTAAAACATCCCTAAACAACGATTAGACAATGACAATTGGTCATTTTAAAAAAAATCGCTAAACAGCTATTAATTCTATAACATCCCTAAACGACGTTTTTAAGGTAACTCTAAACAACGGTTAATTATTCTAAAACATCCCTAAACAACGATTAGACGGCTTCTAAACACTCAAAAAGAATATAATGAAAATTTGTGATTCTGCTTCTGAAAATGGACGTTTTTATAATAATATGAAAGTTAGGGAAGTTATGGACGTTTGAATCTGACGTCATTTGAGAAAAAAGGTTTCAAAATTGACTTTGTGGTAGAAGAGTTGTTCTGAGCGTAAATATGGTCTAAGTAAAACTTGTCGGGCTTGAAATAAACTTTAAATTGATATAAATATCACGAAAATCGGTTGAAGATTAGGGAAGTTATGGACGTTTGAATCTGACGTCATTTGAGAAAAAAGTTTCAAAATTGATTTTGTGGCAGAAAAGTTGTTCTGAGCGTAAATATGGCCTAAGTAAGACTTGTCGGGCTTGAAATAACCTTTAAATTGATATAAATAAAACGAAAATCGGTTGAAAATTAGGGAAGTTATGGACGTTTGAATCTGACGTCATTTGGGAAAAAAAGGTTTCAAAATTGATTTTGTGGTAGAAAAATTGTTCGGAGCGTAAAAATGGATTTTTTTATGATAAAAATGACTAATTTGATGCCTTAAGGCTCCTTGGGAGGGTTTTTTTTTTTTGAAATTTTTAAACATGATAATAATTTTTGTAGTTAAAATTTTGCTGCTTAGGATGCCTATGTGGCGGGGGGGGGGGGGGGGGGGGGCACTTGTGTGATGGGAAAGTAGGGAAGTCAATAGACGAGCCACTTGAAAAATTCTTCTAAGAGGCGAGGGGCTAATCGCGAACGGTATAGATTTTATACACGGAGACAAAAAAAAAAAAAGTTGAAAAAAATGAAATTTTCTCCGACCTCAAAAAAGACGATTTCGAGTGTTTTATGGACGATTTCTTATCTAATAGATGTAAATAAAATTTTTTTTTGCAACGGAAGGCTTTTATAATATTGTCTTAAAAAATGAAGAAAGGAGCCGGCTTGTTTGATTAAAAATTGTCAATCTTATCTTCGGGCCTTGAGGTGCTCTATGGGTCGGCGGTGGGGGGTTGGAGTGGGGGTGACGCCGCCGGGTCCCCGACGGCCTCGAACCCGCGGCATTCCTGAGGAAGTCTCCAAATCCTGTCACTCACCACGCCCACACCGGCTACCGATTTCAAAAATCTTTTTTTTTCATTTAAACAAATGTCTAAAACAACGCTAAACAATGATTAAAATTCTAAAAAGAACCCTAAACGATAATTTGTCATTCTAAAACATCCCTAAACAACGATTAGTCATTCTAAAATATCTCTAATCAATGAATAGACGCTAAAAACGTCCTAAAAACCAATATGAACATCTAAAAAATGATAAATCATTCTATGACGCCGATTAGTCATTCTAAAACATCCACAACGATGACGGCAAAACAGCTTTGATCGATGATTAAAGTATCTAAAAGAGCCCTAAAAAGTTAACGAATCTTCTAAAAGACCCCTAAGCAGCTTTGAAACGGCTTTAAACGATGATTAAACTATCCAAAAGACCCCTAAATAGCTATCAAATCGTCTAAAAGACACCTAAGCTGCTTTAAAACAGCTTTAAACGATGATTAAACTATACCAAAGACCCCTAAAAAGCTATCAAATCTTCTTAAAGACCCCTAAGCAGACTTAAACGATGATTAAACTATCCAAAAGACCCCTAAAAAGCTACCAAATCTTCTTAAAGACCCCTAAGCAGCCTTAAACGATGATTAATCTATCCAAAAGACCCCTAAAAAGCTAACAATTATTCTAGAAGATCCCTAAATTTCGAATATATGTCTTAATAATAAATGCTGTTTTGTCGTCATGGCAACATGGCGGAAGTCCTCAGTGTATGCCCAAATCTGTGAATATCATTAACCAAAACCAGATTTTCTCCTCCTCTTTTTTTGACTTCCTTAAAGAATTTATTGTGATACCCTCCACGTCGGGTTTTGTACTTCCCCATCCTTATACTTCCCCTCCCTTAACTTCTCCTCCGTTATACTTCCCCCAATACTAGTACAAACTTTTTTGTTCACAATACAAATAATTTGAGGTAATCGGATGAGAAGTAGAGGCGTCGGGGTTTTTTTTTGTCTTCCCTTTCTCTCTCTCTTTTTACCCGGGGTCTTGACGTGTGAGAAGATGGTGGTGGGTTTTTGCCGGTTTAGTTCTGGCCACTCTTCCCAATCTTCACGCTCCTCCCATACGTCATTATCCCACTGACAAGGTACACTCTCCTTCACAACAACATCCACGCCATTCCCAGCGCGAGAGAGAGAGAGGAATGAATGAGCCGACCCTTTTTTCAACCGACGTTTGTTTTCTATCTAACCAGACGGTTCTTTCCGTCTTGTTCAAGCCTCTTTTTAAACGATCATTTTCTGTTTTGGGGCCTTTCAGAATAATTAATCGCAGATTAGAGCTGTTGCAGAATGATTAAACATCGTTTAGAGGTCTTTTAGAACATTTGTTAGCTGTTGAGGGGTCTTTTAGAAGATTTCGTTGACTTTTAGGGGTCTTTTAGATAGTTTAATCATCGTTTAAAGCTGTTTTTAAGCTGATTAGGGGTATTTTCAAAGACGCTCCAAGATTTTTTTGCTTTTTAGGCCTCTTTTGCATAGATTAATCATCGTTTAAAGCTGTTTAGGGGTATTCTGCAAGATTTGTTAGCTTTTTAGGCGTCTTTGGTTAGTTTAATCATCGTTTAAAGCTTTTTTGAAGATGATTAGGGGTATTTTCAAAGATGTTCAAAGATTTGTTAGCTTTTTAGGCCTCTTTTGCATAGATTAATCATCGTTTAAAGCTGCTTAGGGGTCTCCTAAAAGATTTGTTAGCTGTAGAACGTAGAACGTTTAATCATCGTTTAAAGCTGTTTTAAAGCAGATTAGGGGTCTTTTAGAAGATTTGTTAGCTTTTTTGGCGTCTTTTGGTTAGTTTAATCATCGTTTAAAGCAGTTTAGGGGTCTTTTGCAAGATTTGTTAGCTTTTTAGGTGTCTTTTGGTTAGCTTAATCGTTTAAAGCTCTTTTTAAGCGGATTAGGAGTCTTTTCAAAGACGTTCAAAGATTTGTTAGGTTTTTAGGCCTCTTTTGCATAGATTAATCATCGTTATAGCTCCTTAGGGGTCTCCTATAATATTTGTTAGCTGTTGAGGGGTCTCTTAGAAGATTTGTTAGCTTTTTTGGCGTCTTTTGGATAGTTTAATCTTCGTTTAAAGCTGTTAAGGGGTCTTTCAGAATATTTGTTAGCATTTTTTTAGGGGTCTTTTGGATAGATTAATCATCGTTTAAAGCTGCTTAGGGGTCTTTTGGTTAGTTTAATCATCGTTTAAATCTGTTTAGGGATCTTATACAAGATTTGTTAGCTTTTTTTGGGGTCTTTTGGATAGATTAATCATCGTTTAAAGCTGCTTAGGGGTCTTTTGGGTAGTTTAATCATCGTTTAAAGCTGCTTAGGGGTCTTTTGGGTAGTTTAATCATCGTTTAAATCTGTTTAGGGATCTTTTACAAGATTTGTTAGCTTTTTTTGGGGTCTTTTGGATAGATTAATCATCGTTTAAAGCTGCTTAGGAGTCTTTTGGGTAGTTTAATCATCGTTTAAATCTGTTTAGGGATCTTTTACAAGATTTGTTAGCTTTTTTTGGGGTCTTTTGGATAGATTAATCATCGTTTAAAGCTGCTTAGGGGTCTTTTGGGTAGTTTAATCATCGTTTAAATCTGTTTAGGAGTCTTTCAGAATATTTTTTAGCTTTTTTAGGGGTCTTTTGGATAGATTAATCATCGTTTAAAGCTGCTTAGGGGTCTTTTGGGTAGTTTAATCATCGTTTAAATCTGTTTAGGGGTCTTTCAGAATATTTTTTAGCTTTTTTAGGGGTCTTTTGGATAGATTAATCATCGTTTAAAGCTGCTTAGGGGTCTTTTGGTTAGTTTAATCATTGTTTAAATCTGTTTAGGGATCTTTTACAAGATTTGTTAGCTTTTTTGGGGTCTTTTGGATAGATTAATCTATTTATTTTATTTATTTATTTACATGCTTACAGCAATGAAGCCAAATAGCACAATTCATGAAAAGTTTTGAAACAATTTTAAACAATTTTAAAAATAAACAATAAAACAATTTTAAAACAATAAACAACATAGTAATATAAATATTGATTAATTTCCACCCTGTCCCCTTTCCAGAGCAATCAATTTTGATTTCAGAGAGCCCAATGGTTCATGAAAAAGTCGATGTCAGAATTAACCAAAGCATTAAGACTGTTCAAAAATCCAGAAAGCGTGAAAGAACGACCATATTCAGTTCGATGAAAGGGAACATGGAACGTAACCGAATGTCGACACCTACGCGGAGGAACGCGAAGCGGAATGAGCTCCAACAACTCAGGGCAGTCAATCCCTCCATTCAACAATTTGTGAATAAAGCACCCACCAAGAAAAAGAAAACGATGTTCAGGAGACATTAACCTAAAATATGAGCGCCAGTAATCCAAAGACTCCGAGTCATATCTCTTCTTAACAATAAAAGCAGAATGCTTAACAACAGACTTCTGTACCTTTAACAATTTCTCATACCAATAAGCGTGGTATGGGCGCCAAACAATACAAGCGTAGTCGACAATACTCTGAACATAGGCAAAAAACAAAGAGCGAACTACCCCAATATTTTTAAAGTCATTAGTCGACCTTCGCACAAAACCAACCATTCTATAAGACCTGGAAACCACATCCTGAGTATGTTCAGCGAAGGAACACTTTTCATCGAAGATAATACCAAGATCCTTTATTGACCGAACCCGAGGGATGACATTGCCATTACACTTATAATCGAACAACACTGGAAATAATTTCCTATGAAAAGTAATTACACTACATTTTGAGGGCTCAATTCTCAATCCATTAATTCCGCACCAATAAGAAAATTGAGACAAGTCACGGTTGAGTGCTACACAGTCAGAAGGGGAGGTTTAATCATCGTTTAAAGCTGCTTAGGGGTCTTTTGGGTAGTTTAATCATCGTTTAAATCTGTTTAGGAGTCTTTCAGAATATTTTTTAGCTTTTTTAGGGGTCTTTTGGATAGATTAATCATCGTTTAAAGCTGCTTAGGGGTCTTTTGGGTAGTTTAATCATCGTTTAAAGCTGCTTAGGGGTCTTTTGGGTAGTTTAATCATCGTTTAAAGCTGCTTAGGGGTCTTTTGGGTAGTTTAATCATCGTTTAAATCTGTTTAGGGGTCTTTCAGAATATTTTTTAGCTTTTTTAGGGGTCTTTTGGATAGATTAATCATCGTTTAAAGCTGCTTAGGGGTAATTGAGAACGTTTAATCATCGTTTAAAGCTGTTTGAAAGCAGTTTAGGGGTCTTTTGCAAGATTTGTTAGCTTTTTAGGCGTCTTTTGGATAGATTAATCGTCGTTTATAGCTGCTTAGGGATCTTTTGGTTAGTTTAATCATCGTTTAAATCTGTTTAGGGGTCTTTTGATTTGTTAGCTTTTTTTGGGGTCTTTTGGATAGATTAATCATCGTTTAAAGCTGCTTAGGGGTAATTGAGAACGCTTAATCGTCGTTTAAAGCGGTTTTAAATCTGATTAGAGGTCTCTTAGAAGATTTTTTAGCTTTTTAGGGGTCTTTTGGATAGTTTAATCATCGTTTAAAGCAGTTTAGGGGTCTTTTGGATAGTTTAATCCTCATTTAAAGCCGTTATACTTCCCCCTCCTTGAACTTCCCCACTTTTATACTTCCCCCTCCGTTATACTTCCCCCTCCTGTATTGTTCCTTCTCTTTGCGCATGCGTTGGAAGCACAACTAGGAATTTTTTCTTCTTCTTAAAGTGGTTTTTCAATAAAGATCTTAATCGCGTTCTAAAACAAACCGGTGCCACCGTAATGTGAATTTAAATGATTAAATTATGAATAGTTTGTTGTCCGCTTTAATGTATTCAAGATGAGATAAAAAAGTTCGTGAAGTCTCGTTATTAATTACGGGCGTATTCGTGTCGTAGAATGCATATCGATTTCGTTGCCTGCATTTTCTCCAGGAGGTGGAGGACTAATTGCTGAACAAGACAAAAGGGAAGGTTTTTCCACGTGAGAGGTCCCCCCGGGGGTGGCAAGGGGGGGCGGGGGCGGCAGGGGCGGCACTTGAGCCAAGAAGTGGTCCAGACCCTCTCGACGACCCCCGCATTCGTCCATATCCCGCCGGGTAATTACAGCATACAGAACTTGAGAACACATCGAAAGCGATTTTAAAAGCCCACGCTTTTTAAAAAAAAAAATCGAAAAAAAAACCTTTTACGTCTCGAATTTTGAGACGTTTTTTAACTTTAATCGACGGTTAAAAGAACGTTTAGACAAAAGAAAGTAGACGAGAAACCGTTCAATTAAAAATCACTTTCGATAATGACCGGGTTCCACTTTAAAAAAGAATAAACTCAACGGGCGAGGGCCTTTTAGGCCGGAAAAACCATTTTCCCCCCATCAAAGTATCAACTACCCTAACTAAACAGTGCTACCAACGTTATCTTGAACGGTCTGAAAACGTGGTTTGAAAGAGAGCAGTGTTGCCAACTGTCAAAAAAGATGAGTAAACTTGACAAGGGCGCCCTGTTTACCTGATTCTTAAGCAGTTGAGGTCAACATCCCTAACTAAACAGTGTTACCAACGTAATCTTGCAACGGCCTAAAAACGTGGTCTGAAAGAGAGCAGTGTTCCCAACTGTCAAAAAAAAGGAGATTGAAATCGAAAAGCTTATTAAAAGGGCGCCCTGTTTACCTGATTCTTAAGCAGTCGAGGCCAAAATCCCTAACTAAACAGTGCTACCAACGTTATCTTGTAACGGTCTGAAAACGTGGTTTGAAAGAGAGCAGTGTTGCCAACTGTCAAAAAAGATGAGTAAACTTGACAAGGGCGCCCTGTTTACCTGTTTCTTAAGCAGTTGAGGTCAACATCCCTAACTAAACAGTGTTACCAACGTAATCTTGCAACGGCCTAAAAACGTGGTTTGAAAGAGAGCAGAGTTGCCAACTGTCAAAAAAAAAGATGATTGAAATCGAAAAGCTTATTAAAAGGGCGCCCTGTTTACCTGATTCTTAAGCAGTCGAGGCCAAAATCCCTAACTAAACAGTGCTACCAACGTTATCTTGTAACGGTATAAAAACGTGGTTTGAAAGAGAGCAGTGTTGCCAACTGTCAAAAAAGATAAGTAAACTTGACAAAGGGCGCCCTGTTTACCTGATTCTTAAGCAGTTGAGGCCAAAATCCCTATCTAAACAGTGTTACCAACGTTATCTTGCAACGGCCTAAAAACGTGACTTCAAAGAGAGCAGTGTTGCCAACTGTCAAAAAAGATGAGTAAACTTGACAAGGGCGCCCTGTTTACCTGATTCTTAAGCAGTTGAGGCCAAAATCCCTATCTAAACAGTGTTACCAACGTTATCTTGCAACGGCCTAAAAACGTGACTTCAAAGAGAGCAGTGTTGCCAACTGTCAAAAAAGATGAGTAAACTTGACAAGGGCGCCCTGTTTACCTGATTCTTAAGCAGTTGAGGTCAACATCCCTAACTAAACAGTGTTACCAACGTAATCTTGCAACGGCCTAAAAACGTGGTTTGAAAGAGAGCAGTGTTGCCAACTGTCAAAAAAAAAAAGATGATTGAAATCGAAAAGCTTATTAAAAGGGCGCCCTGTTTACCTGATTCTTAAGCAGTCGAGGCCAAAATCCCTAACTAAACAGTGCTACCAACGTTATCTTGTAACGGTATAAAAACGTGGTTTGAAAGAGAGCAGTGTTGCCAACTGTCAAAAAAGATAAGTAGGTAAACTTGACAAGGGCGCCCCGCCCTGTTTACCTGATTCTTAAGCAGTTGAGGCCAAAATCCCTATCTAAACAGTGTTACCAACGTTATCTTGCAACGGCCTAAAAACGTGACTTCAAAGAGAGCAGTGTTGCCAACTGTCAAAAAGATGAGTAAACTTGACATGGGCGCCCTGTTTACCTGATTCTTAAGCAGTTGAGGTCAACATCCCTAACTAAACAGTGTTACCAACGTATTCTTGCAGCTTCCTAAAAACGTGACTTGAAAGAGAGCAGTGTTGCCAACTGTCAAAAAACCATCTCAGGTTAACTTCTAAAACATCCCTGAACGTCGAATTAGTAATAAAAACGGGCACTAAACGACGATTAAGCTACCTAAAAACCCCCAATAAAAGCTAAGAAATCTTCTAAAAGGCCCCTAAACGTTGAATAAATATTTAGAAACAGATTTAAACGTTGATTAAACTATCTAACCCGAAGTGGAGGGTGTCACAAATTTTTTTTCACTCCCTCCCATCAAATTTTACCCAAAAACATCCACAAAACCGTTTTTTCCCTCCAAAAAATTTGGTAGTTCAGACGATTTTGGAAGCTAAAAAACTCTTTGATTCATAAAAAAAAATTTTTCGAATTATTATCGCCTGGCGGCGTCCGTGGGGGATCGTTTTACCAACTTTAATTGGAGTTCCACGGATGAAACGGCCCACATTTAATTAGAAGCAATTTAAAACGCCCTTTAAATTAAAAAAAAAAGAATTTTTTTTCCTGAAGTCGTCCTTTTTAAGATTTTAATGAAATAAAAATATCAAAAAATGGTTTTGGCTACTAGCGCGTTTAGAGAGCTTTCTAAAAATAGTTCATTTGTGAAAATCGGTCCAGCCGTTCTCGAGATATCTGGATTTTAAGAAAATATTATACAATAAGGGAGGATCAAAGCCGATATACAGTAAGGAAAGAGCCAAAGGAGCTACTGTACGGAAAGAAAGGAGCCAAAAGAGCCATAATTCCAATGAGTTGAAACGCTCTAAAATATTTTTCTTCAAATATCTCGAAATATGTCCGTTTTTAAGACTTGGGACCCTTAATATTTTTGATCACCCTTTTTAAAGCTTTCCAAAAATAGTTGTTGTGAGAAAATCGGTCCAGTCGTTCTTGAGATGTATTCATCTTAAGAAAACAAATTTTAAAAAAATCCTAAAATGGAGGATTTCGCCGGTGGAAGACTTTGGAGATAGAAAAAAAGAAGAAAGATAAAAAAGAAGGAATAAAATGAATAATCAGATGCGGGAATGCCGTTGGTTCGGAACATGGGAACAAGCCGAAATGTGGAAGTTGTAGGCGAGATAAGAAGCTGAAGGGAACTGGCTACCGTTGACTCTCCTAATTAAAACAAAACTGAGCGAGAATTAATCACCCGGAGGACAAAAGTAGCTAATGAATCGAACCCCTCGTCGAGAGAAAACCTTTGTTCTTCCCCAGATGTCGACAAAACAAAAAGCGCCTAAAAAAAAACCTACCACCCGATTGATTTTTGATAAAACATTTCGGAATAATAAATCTCGAAAAGTTTTTGTTCAAATATTTTGTCGTCTCGAGTTATTTACGGCTTTCCAGCGACTTCAAAGGGCTTGGCAACCGTCTTTGGCCACGTTTCTAAACGTTTTACTTTTTCAATCCCTTGTTTTTCGGAGCAAAATCTTAAAAATTCAAATCTTACGTAACCTCAAGGTTTTTTAATCCCAAAAAAGTCGAATTTAAAAACACAAGAAAAAAGTGGAATTTTTTCTCCTC
This sequence comes from Orius insidiosus, assembly GCA_014119065.1. Lineage (NCBI taxonomy): Eukaryota > Metazoa > Arthropoda > Insecta > Hemiptera > Anthocoridae > Orius > Orius insidiosus. Next base: position 82,127 of record JACGAQ010000321.1, on the reverse strand, counting down.
CCCAACATTCGCGGATATCTCAAGAACGACTGGACCCATTTTCTCTTAAGACCTATTTTTACAAAGCTTTTTTTAAGGCGGTTAAAAATATTAAGGCTCCTAACTCTAAAAAACGGTCGTTTTCAAGATATTTCGAGAAAAACGATTTTAGAGCGTTTTTGGTCGTTCTTCCCTTACTGTATATAGGCTCTTTTGGCTCTTTCCTGTATATAAGATATCTTGGCTCTTGATTTATTGGCTCATTTGGCTCTTTTACGACCTTTCCTTATTGTATTGAGCCTCTTTATTTTTTAATTCTTCAAATCCACGTATCTCGAGAACGGCTGGACCGATTTTCTTAAATGACCTATTTTTGGAAATCCCTTGAAAATGCGCGAAGTCTTAAAAATTGAAAGTTCTAAAATTTCTCTTAGTTAAGAATTTAAATTATGGGATTTTTATAGAAAATATTTATTCTCCTTATGTCCGGGGAAACCGGATTCCCCTTAAGCGGTCCCGTCGTTATTGTTTATGCCCTTCAAATTAACACATTCAGAAGCCCGAATTTTATTAAGGTTTTTTTTTAAATTAAAACGCATTTTTTGTCTGAAGAAATGACTTTGAGGTTTTAATAAAGTAAACGATGACAAAAAATTCTTTTGAAGGGTCTTCTCAGGTGGTTTTAAGGGGTCCCGAGACATTTGTCTTCCACACAATGACTTTCTTTCCTAGAAAACACGACGGGAGTCTATTGTCGAAGAAAAATGGTAAGCCTGTCTTCGTAAGTTAGTGGTCTGACTCTTACAAGTTGAATTATCAAGAGCCGAAATACGAGGTTTAAAATGGGGTACAACAAGAGCCAAAATTGGGGTACTAAATGAGCCAAACAGGGGTACAAAAGGAGCCAAAACAGGGGTACAAAAGGAGCCAAACAGGCGTACAAAAGGAGCAAGATAAAAGGATACAAAAGGAGCAAGAAAGAATTAAGTACGATATAATAATAAATAAATATTGTAGGAAATTTAATTTTCTATAAATTTGTACTTAATTATTTTTTTCTAGGATGCACCATTTTCGGAAAATAATTTTTTTTTAAATTAAATTTATCTTGAAAACAGTGCGTCCTAGAGAAAAAATGAATAGAATAAAATTAAAGAGAATTGAATTTCCAACTGATTTTATTTAGTGCATTTTTTCAATATCTGTAACGGTTTACGATTTACAAGCCTTAATGGTAGAATAATGGGTTTGATAGGAGCCAGAATTAGGGTACAAAAGGAGCCAGAATAAAGGAATAAAAGGCCGTAAAAGGGGTATAAAAGGAGCCGAAACAGAGGTACAAAAGGAGCCAAAACAGAGGTACAAAAGGAGCCAAAATTGGGGTACAAAATGAGCCAAAACAGAGGTACATAAGGAGCTAAAATTGGGGTTTAAAAGGAGCCAGAATATTAGAAATTAAGGAGCCAAAAGAGGTATAATTGAAACAGAGGTATAAAAGGAGCCAAGATAGGGGTACAAAAGGAGCCTGAAAAAGAGGTGCAAAAGGGGTATAAAAGGAGCCAAGATAGGGGTACAAAAGGAGCCTGAAAAAGAGGTGCAAAAGGGGTATAAAAGGAGCCAAGATAAGGGTATAAAAGGAGCCCAATTAAGGTACCTATTAATGGAACCGAATTGAAGGTATAAGGAGCCCTATTAAAGGTACAAAAGGAGCCAAATTAAATGTATAAAAGAGGGTAAAAAAAGGGGGTAAAAAAGGTGCGAAAATAAGGGTATAAAACGAGCCAAAATAGAGGCATAAATTGAGCCTAAATACGACGTATGATATGATCCAAAGTAATAGTATAAAAAGAGCCAAATTAACCATTTTAACATCCGATTACATCATTTAAACAAGAAGTAGCCCCTGAAAAGTTTGATTTCTGGTTTTCGTGTTGTGAAGGAATGTTTTTTTTTTTGTTCGGTGCCATCAGTTTCTTGTGTTTTCTTAAGAAAAGCCGTTTACCTTCCACGGGTTATTAATGTAAGTTCACCCCTGGTCCCTTTTGAAAGTCATTAATCAAATAGGGACGACGTCGTTGGTTTTTTTTCGTTTTTTTTTTTTCTTCTTTCCAAGTGGTGGGCCTGGATTCTTCTGTCGTTGATCCCTTATCTCTCCTACTCGCCTGTCATAATTTCGGAAAAGGTCAACGCTTTTTCCACTCCCCCCCTCAACCCCCCAGGGGGCGCCTCCATCACATTTGTTCCATGTTGTTCGCGGGAGGTTTTTTTTTCCCGCGTTTCAGACACGGTTCGGCATCGTGAAAATATGACGGAAAAATAATTTTTTTGGGAGGTTAAAAAAAAGCGTTTTCCCGCGGTATCCGGTGAAATAGTGAATCCAGAAGAAAATTGCCAATATTTAAAAAAAAACCGGTTTTTTGAGAATATCTCGAAAACTAGGGCTCCTAGCGAGAGAATGACTTAGTTCAAAATTAATTTAGACATAATTTTCTTTAAAAAAGTCAAGTAAATTTTTCTCTAGGACGATTATTTAAGGACATATAAAGCTTTCGTGAAAAGTAAAAATCTTTGGGCTCTTTCCTTACTGTATATAAGAAACCTTGGCTCATTGCACATCGGCTCTTTGGCTCTTTCTTTATAGTATATTGGCTCTAATCGTATTGAGGGTCTATTTTAAATCTTTAAATCCACATATCTCGAGAACGGATGGACCGATTTTTATAAATGACCTATTTTTGGAAAGCTCTTTTAAAGGCGCTTCAAAAGCGTTTAAGTTATTGACCTTATAAATTAAACGGTTTTTGAGATATTTGGCTCTAAACGTAAAAAAGGGGGATTTTCTCCTGTCTTTAAAAGCTGATGTCTCGAGAACGGGTGGACCGAATTTTTGAATGTTGTATTTACGCTCCGCACTAGTTAATATTCTCTTTCCTCGCTAATATTTGGCTCTTTTCGCTAGTAATTTGGCACTTTCTACGCTAGAATTTAGGCTCTTCTTCACTACTATTTTGGCTCTTTCTGCGCTACTATTTTGCACCCTTAGTTTGAAACATAAAATGCTAATTTTTGTTGAATTGAGGTCTTATTTACAAAGTTGGGGGTCTTTGTTGGCGTTCAGAATACAAACACGGTTCCTCAATTGTTGTGGAAATCTGCGGAAAGAAAAGACGGAGGGGTCTCCCACGATATTTGCCGGGGGGGATAAGTGGACCCTCGGGGGTGGGCGGCGTGTCTAATACCGTATCCTTAAGTCCGGTAGCAAACACCCATGAGAAGGGTCCACTTGTTACGCCCTTTTGTCCAGTCCGTTCTCCCTTAAATACGCTCGAATACGTCTTTATCCTTATCCAAACGGGGGAGGGACACCTGTTTTCTTAAAGAGGGGAAAGAAAATTAAAAAAGTAACAGGTTGGCGTGATCGGACCTCTCGGCGATTAGAGTCTCGTTAAAGCCTTTAAGTATTCCGGCCTTCACCGCTCTTTTTAATTCCGATCACACGTGGGAAACACGTTGACCCAACGTTTCACGACCCTTAACTCACTCGCGACATTCAAGAAATAAAAAATCTCTTTTTCTACTTTTTATGCAGCATATCTTCTCTCTAGTTTTCAAATTAGACACTTCGAGAGATCTTAAAAACATTTGAAGCGCCTTTAAAAGAGCTTACAAAAATAGGTCAATTATCAAAATCGGTCCACCCGTTCTCGAGACATCAGCTTTTAAAGACAGGAGAAAATCCCCCTTTTTTACGTTTAGAGCCAAATATCTCAAAAACCGTTTAATTTATAAGGTCAATAACTTAAACGCTTTTGAAGCGCATTTAAAAGAGCTTTCCAAAAATAGGTCATTCATAAAAATCGGTCCACCCGTTCTCGAGATATGTGGATTTAAAGATTTAAAAAATAAAGAGCCTCAATACAAGATCCAAAATGAGCCAATATACTGTAAGGACAGAGCCAAAGGTGCCGATGTTCATTAAACCCTGTTTTGGCTCCTTTTGAACCCCTATTTTGCCTCCTTTTACATCCCTATTTTGACTCCTTTTGTAGCCCTATTTTGACTCATTTTGTACCCCTTTTCTGGCTCCTTTTGTACCCCTTTTCCTGTCTCCTTTTATACCCTATTGTGGCTTCCTTCGTACCCCTTTTCCTGTCTCCTTTTATAACCCTTTTCTGGCTCCTTTTGTACCCCTTTTCTGGCTCCGTTTGTACCCCTTTTCTGGCTCCTTTTGTACCCCTTTTCCTGTCTCCTTTTATACCCTATTGTGGCTTCCTTTGTACCCCTTTCCTGTCTCCTTTTATACCCCTTTTCTGGCTCCTTTTGTACCCCTTTTCTGGCTCCGTTTGTACCCCTTTCCTGGCTCCTTTTGGACCCCTTTTCTGGCTCCTTTTGTACCCTTTTCCTGTCTCCTTTTATACCCTATTGTGGCTTCCTTTGTACCCCTTTTCCTGTCTCCTTTTATACCCTTTTCTGGCTCCTTTTGTACCCCTTTTCTGGCTCCGTTTGTACCCCTTTTCTGGCTCCTTTTGTACCCCTTTTTCCGTCTCCTTTTATACCCCTTTTCCTGTCTCCTTTTATACCCTATTGTGGCTTCTTTTATACCCCTATTTTGGCTCCTATTAAAACCCTGTTTTGGCTCCTATCAAGAGCCAAAATATCTTAGGAAAGACGCAAAAGAGCCAATATAAAATAAAGAGCCATAATTCATAGAGCAAAAGCGCTCTAAAATCATCCCTTTTTCTTCAAATATCTTGAAAACCAGCCGTTTTTGAGAGTTGGGACCCTTAATATTTCTAAGCGCCTTAAAGAAAGCTTTCTAAAAATAGTTCTTATAAGAAAATCCGCCGTTTTTGAGATAAAAAAAGTGAAATGTGAGGTTTGAAAAGAGTGGGTGGCCGGATTTGACCCCTTCCGAACAAGAGGTTTAATGTAAGGAATAAATGGCTTATGAAATAATTTAGTTGAGCGTAAAAAGGCGTTTATGGTTTTAACATCTGGTTGAATATGAGCCATTGAAAATGATAATCTTATAGATGATCGTTTGTCATCGTTAATTACGATGTCTGAGGGCGAAAAAAAGGCGCTGGGAGCTGAAAAGGCTGGGATTAGCGTGAAGGTGTTTAGTTCAAGTAACCGTAATTATTCCAAGGCTTTGAACTCGCACCGTCTTAAACTCCGGTTAAGGCGAACCCCCCTCCGCACCCTCCTTCAACGTAAAGCTCCGTTTAATGTTTAATAAGCCCCAAGTTTCTCAAGTCCTAATTCGTCCTTTAATGGCCTCCCTTACAGTAGCGGTTAAGGGTTTTGTCCAGGAAATTTTTACGATGCATTTTATTCAAAATTTCATCTTACGCAAATCTGGACCAAACTTCCCTGCTCTATATCTCCTTAACTATTCGTCCTAGCGATAACTATTCGTCCTAGCGATAAATGTATAAACATTTTTTATAGATAATTAAGTCTGCATCAATTCTGAACTTAATGATTTTCTCGCTAGGAGCCATTTTTTATAGATAATTAAGTCTGCATCAATTTTAATTAATGATTTTCTCGCTAGGAGCCCTCGTTTTTGAGTTATCGTCAAAAAACCGAAAATATTTTTCGTTTCGCGCAAACTCGTACGCAAATCTGGGCCAAACTTCCCTGCTCTATATCTCCTTAACTATTCGTCCTAGCGATAAAATGTATAAACATGTTTTATAGATAATTAAGTCTGCATCAATTTTGAACTTAATGATTTTCTCGCTAAGAGCCCTCGTTTTTGAGTTGTTGTCAAAAAACCGAAAATATTTTGCGTTGCGCGCAAATTAAGAAAGACTTTCCACCTCAATATTTCATTAACTGTTCACCTTAGCGAAAAATGTATTAAAACTTTTTTAAGGAAATTTTGTCTAGATTAATTTTGAACTAAGTCATTATCTAGCTAGAATCGCTACTCGCTAAGAGCCCTCGTTTTTGAGTTGTTGTCAAAAAACCGAAAATATTTTGCGTTGCGCGCAAATTAAGAAAGACTTTCCACCCTCAATATTTCATTAACTGTTCACCTTAGCGAAAAAATGTATTAAAACTTAAGGAAATTTTGTCTAGATTAATTTTGAACTAAGTCATTATCTAGCTAGAATCGCTAGTTTTCAAGATACCTTCAAAAAACCCAGAAAGTCCACAGATTTTGACCGATAAAATATCTTTTTTCGTAACGGATGATTTATCCACCTGTTAAGGCCCGGACGATTACCATTCTTAAACGGGATGAATATTCCATGAGCCAATGAGAATATAAGTTATGGCCGTCTTTTAAAAATCAATTAATTTATAAACGGAATATTGCGGAGGACGTAGGCGTTTTTTTCGAATATCTCTATAACTTAAACGGTGATTTAGGAATTATAAATTTTAAAACAAGACATGGCCGTTAATCGGGGTTTAAAAGGAGCCGAATGGGTGGGTAAAAGGAGCCAAGGAGCCAAAATGGGGGATAAATAGAGACAAAATAGGGTAAAAGGAGCCAAAATGGGGAGAAAGGAGCCAGAAAGGAGTTCAAAAGAAGAAGCCAAATAAGGGTATAAAAGGAGCCAAATAAGGGTATAAAGGAGTTAGAAAAGGGGTATAATATAAGAGTAAAAAAATGCCAAAATAAGGGTATAAAAGGAGCCAGAAAAGGGGCACAAAAGGAGCCAGACTAAGGGGTAAAAGGAGCCGGAAAAGAGGTACAAAATAAGGAGTGAAAAATATGCCAAAATAAGGGTAAAAGGAGCCAGAAAAGGAGCCAGAAAAGAGGTACAAAATAAGGAGTAAAAAGATGTCAAAATATGGGTATAAAAGGAGCCAGAAAAAGGGGTACAATAGGAGCCAGAATAATGGGTTCAAAAGGAGCCAATCTAGGGATATAAAAATCCCCTCTAAAAACGTCATTTTTCTTCAAACATCTCGTAAACTAGCAGTTTTTGAGATTTGGGACCCTTAATATTTTGTAATCTCATTTAAAAGACCTTTTCAAAAATAGGACATACGAGACAATCGGTCCATCCGTTCTGGAGATATTCAAACTCGAAGAAAAACTTTAAATTACCTTAAGTTTCTTAAAAATTACCTAATGAAATTTTTTTTTGTTACAGGTGAGTTTGAAATAATAGAAAAACTTCATTACGCCACTCGTAAGTAATATTAGGAAAACGTGTTACATAAGTCTTGACGAGCTTTCTTGAAATTAAGAATTTTTTTTTCGAGGACGAAGGGTCGACCACCCAAGGAGTGGCAAAACCTTCTTAGGGATGCAACCGCAGGGTCCACTTTTTTTTTTCCGTTTCTTTTTCTTAGAAATCTTACTAATGGCTCTCGCACGTCGAAAAACTGACTAACATACCCATCGACGGTAATTCACCCTACCCTGTTGTTATCGGCAAAAAACCATGTCATTTTCACAACTCGATGACGTCACTGAGGTTGAATCCTCTCGTTTTCCCTCTTTTCTTCGGGTTATATGAACCTTTTTTTATAATTTCAAACTCTCGCAGCTTCTCCCCCGATATGGTAAAGCTTGAGGACGTGGAATGTCGTCCATCGGCCACTTCTCTTCGTTCTGTCAAATATAAAATTCTAAAATCGCCTTTTCATAAAAATCACTTTTTAAAATAAAATTTTAAAGTGTTTCTCGAGAACGGCTGGACCGATTTTCTCACAAGACTTTGGTAAGCTTTTTTAAGGCGCTTGAAAAATCTCGAGAACGGGTGGACCGATTTTCTTAAATGACCTATTTTTGGAAAGCTCTTTTATAGGCGCTTCAAAAAGGTTTAAGTTGTCTACCCTGTATATCTAACGGTTTTTGAGATATTTAAGGATATATCTGAAAAAGCTGGAAACTTAGCGACGGCCGGCCGGCACAGAAGACGGCAGAGATCTTCCTCTACGACCCTTCCCCTAAATCCGTCCATGAAGGGTAAACAATCATTTCTTTCTAAGAATTCTCGGATGTAGGGGGGGGGGTGACCTTGGGTTAGTAAAAACCGTTTTCTGAAAAAGTTTAAGTGAATTTGTTGTCAAAAAAAAGTTTAATATTTAAACTGATGAATACGTGGATATTTAATCTCAAACTATAAGAAAAAGGGATGATAAACAAAAAAAAAGTTATAAATCAAACTGTTGGAGGGGGGGGGGATAAAAACGGATTTTATTTTTGTTACAATTTTTTCTAAAAATTTTACCCAAAACAAATAAAACGTGTAGAAAAGTTACAGAAAATACGATAAATTTGAAATAAACTTACATATTGAAGGGCGGATGGCCGAAATTCAAAATTGAGAACAGAAAGGGACGCGAAGGAGACCAAGACGCCATTTTGAACTAACCACTGCTGCCAACCACACCCCTTCTCGACCATAAAATGCAAAAATATCCAATTTTAAGCATATATTAAAATATACACACAACACATTACAAAACATTCACAAAATATGTTTCACGCTTAAAATTAAGCAATTAAGCACACTCGGGGTTTTGAGATTTTCCGCGCCTTTTTTTTCCTGTGATAACTGATAAGTGATAACTGATAACATTTTATTGCAAAATAAAAAAACCAAAACAATAATTTTTTAAATAGTTTGAATAGTAGGAACATTTTTATTTATTTATTTTTAAAATCTGGTTGGATACTTTTTGTTTTTTTGGTCGAGAAGGCCAACTTGTTGGTTGGCGGCAGGGTTAGTTCAAAATGGCGTCTTGGTCTCCTTCGCGTCCCTTTCTGTTCTCAATTTTGAATTTCGGCCATCCGCCCTTCAAAATGTAAGTTAATTTTATATTTATCGTATTTTCTGTTACTTTTCTACTTTTTTATGATTATCCCCTTTTTCTGTATTTTGAGATAAAAATATCCATTTTTTCCCAAGGTCACCTTCACCCCCCACCCCTCGCCTAACTCTCTTAAAGAAATTATTGTTTTACCCTCCATGGACGGCTTTTAGGGAAGGATCTTCGAAACTCCGTAAAGGGAAACTGATTGGAGATCTCTGCAGATCACGAGGTTGTCTTTTGTGCCGGCAGGCAATTTTTAGAATCCATCCAATTCTTGCTGTACTTTTCCTGTTACATCTATCACACCCAGCTGGTCTATCCGACTTTAAAGACCTCTTTGTAGAATCCATCCAATTCTTGTTGTACTTTCCTGTTAAATCTATCACACCCAGCTGGTCTAGACGTCTTTAAAGACCTCTTTGTATAATCCATACAATTCTTGCTGTACTTTTCCTGTTAAATCTATCACACCCACCTGGTCTAGACGTCTTTCAAGACCTTTGTAGAATCCATCCAATTCTTGTTGTACTTTTCCTGTTAAATCTATCACACCCAGCTGGTCTAGACGTCTATAAAGACCTCTTTGTATAATCCATACAATTCTTGCTGTACTTTTCCTGTTAAATCTATCACACCCAGCTGGTCTATCCGTTTTTAAAGACCTCTTTGTATAATCCATACAATTCTTGCTGTACTTTTCCTGTTAAATCTATCACACCCAGCTGGTCTAGACGTCTTTAAAGACCTCTTTGTAGAATCCATACAATTCTTGCTGTACTTTTCCTGTTCAATCTATCACACCCAGCTGGTCTAGACGTCTTTCAAGACCTCTTTGTAGAATCCATCCAATTCTTGTTGTACTTTTCCTGTTAAATCTATCACACCCAGCTGGTCTAGACGTCTTTAAAGACCTCTTTGTATAATCCATATAATTCTTGCTGTACTTTTCCTGTTAAATCTATCACACCCAGCTGGTCTAGACGTCTTTCAAGACCTCTTTGTAGAATCCATACAATTCTTGCTGTACTTTTCCTGTTAAATCTATCACACCCAGCTGGTCTATCCGTTTTTAAAGACCTCTTTGTCGAATCCATACGATTCTTGCTGTACTTTTCCTGTTAAATCTATCACACCCAGCTAGTCTATAGCAGGCCGTCGCCAAGTTTCCGGCTGGCTTGGCTGCCCTAATTTCCATCGGATTTTCACCAAATTTTTACAGAATGTTCCTTTTTTAGGTTTCTAGGATTTGGCGAGAGGATTTTTTGAAATTCGTCAAAATGGCGGTGATATGTCCGTCTTTTCGACAGACTTGTCGAATTTCTTCTTTCTATGGCAGTTCTTGAACTTCAGTTCAACGAAGCCTAGAAACAGCATTTCTAGGCCTTCTTTTCAGAACTATGGCATTTGTAGGCCATTCTCTTTAGAACTATGGCATTTCTAGGCCCTTTTCTTTAGAGCTATCGCCTTTTCTGGGCCCTTCTCTTTAGGAATATGGCATTTCTAGTCTACTTTCTTCAGAGCTACTGCATCTCTAGGCCCTACTCTTTAGTGCTATGGCATTTCTAGGCCCTTTTCTTCTGAGCTATGGTATTTCTTGGCCCTTCTCTTGAGAACTATGGCATTTCTGGGCCTTCTAGGCCGTTTCAACCCTTTGGAATTATGGCTCTTTCCGTACCGTGGCTCCTTTGGATCTTTCCTTTCCGTACAGTAGCTCCTTTGGCTCTTTCCTTACTGTATATCGGCTTTGATCCTCCCTTATTGTATAATATTTTCTTAAAATCGAGATATCTCGAGAACGGCTGGACCGATTTTCACAAATGAACTATTTTTGGAAAGCCTTTTAAATGGCGCAATGGTCCATCAAGGTCTTTAGTTCTCAAAATTTCTGGTTTTTAAGAAACGCCCGTATAATCGCTAATCGTTTTTGACAATTAGCATTTTAATAGGGTCTTGTTAAAAGTTATTAAAGAAGGGACACACATAAATAAACATCTTTCGCCCCGGAGGCTCATGGTAATTTTGAAATAATGCCCGGGTCCAAGGGCCTTCGCTCTGGGGTAAATAAAAAAAAGAAAAGAAGGTCCTAAAGTAGCCAGACTGGGTACAATCACCGCCAAAAGTCCTCGCCTTCTCACTAAGTCACACGGAGAACACCGTTCAACATAACGCATTTCACCCTAAAGCAGTTGAATATAAAAATCTGCATTTCGACATAAAAAATCTGTTGTTCAACACAACGTTTCGGCATTACGAAATTAAACATAGAGCTCTCAAAAGTTCAAAAATTTTAAGCATAATGGATTTCAACATAAAGCGTGTCGACATAAACGACTTTTTCAATAAATGCAAGTCTACTTAAAAAAAAAAAGTCACCATAAAAGCCTTTCTTAAAACTTGTTTTCGCCATAAAACTGTTTGTGTCGTTTGGCCATAATACATCTCATCATAAACCACCATAAAAAGCCATACATCTCACCATAAAACACCATATATCTCACCATAAAACACCATACATCTCACCATAAACTAGGGACAACGAAAGAGCAAGCCTATTTTCGCCGTTTAAAACGAGATTAAACTTGACAGTTCACCATAATGCAATGCAACATAAAGCCACCATAAACTAGGAAAGGGAAACTGGCAGCCAATGGGATCAGCTCGTTTTATGACACAAGGGGGTTAATTTTTTTTTCCTTTCGCGAGGATCTGCCATTGTGGTGAACTGTTTTAAGGTTTTTGTCGTTTCGACATAATCGCGTGAAAGTTGTCTCGTTCTTTCGCTCTCCCTAGTTTATGTTGAGATGCATTCAAATGACAGAAACAGTTTTATGAAGAAACGACAAGTTCTTTAAAATGAAAGTTTCCTGTTCAACTGCGTTATGTTGAAACGACAAATTTTATGTCGAAACAAGTGTTAAATCTCTTCTTCATGGTGAGACTATGTTTAACTGCTTTATGTTGAAACGACAAATTTTTGTCGAAACAAGTGTTAATAAGTATGTTCATTAATGTGAACATTATGGACGTTCTTTATGCAGATTTTTTTATGGTGAAATGCATTATGTCGAACCGCATTATGTCGAAACCTATTCATTCTAGACAGTTGAAATTTAACATCAAACGAATTATAAACTAAGAAAATATTTTTAAAAATTGAATTTTCTGATTTTGATGTTTTCTAAGGCGGAAATTCTTTTGACAGGGGGCTTTTTTTTGTCGTTGTGCGTGTGTTCTCAGAGGCTCCCGATTTTATGCTTACCCGGCCAAAGTCAAACGGAAAAGAGTCAACGAAAAATTAACGATTGATAAAGAAAAAGGCTCTGATCAACCAGAAACGCTTGATTTCTCCTTTTGAATATAAACATAAAAGAAAAATAATAAACAAAACGCTTTTTTTTTTTTTTTTTTTTTTTTTTTATTAAGGAATCATTCCCCATCGCCAGAAATTCCTTTACCTGTCCCCTTTTCAAACGGTAAAAACCCATGTCATAACAAATAATTTATAGCATCCATATTTCAAACATCGTGGAAAGTTTGGAAAAACATTTCTTTTTAAAAATTTGGCTCAAAAACAAATAGAACCAAACTACAAGTCAATGTACAATAAAGAAAGAGCCATAAGAGACGACATACAGTAAAGCCAAAAGAGCCAAAAGAGCCAAAAAGCCGATGTACATAAACAAAAGAATCATATAGCATTAAAGCCAAAGCGTCCTTTTTCATCAAATATCTCGAAAACTAGAGGTTTTAGAGATTTAAAATTTTTTTTTAATTTTTAAAGCTTTCCAAAAAAATAGGCTTTTCATGAAAATCTACCTGTCCTAGAAATAATAATCCATCCTAAGTCAGAAATGCCAACTGTCCCTATGTCGTTTTAAAATCAGGGATGCCAACTTAATCCTCGAAAATAAGGCCGGAAACGGATTAAAAACAGACAAGAGGAAGTACCGATATAAAGCTTCGTCTTGAAATAGACTCCCTTCCCGTCCTTTTTATTACCGAACTTTTCGATTACTGGGAAAAGAAATATACTAGTTATCTGGCTCCTTCATTTCTGGTATTCTGGCTCCTTTTATACACATTATTCTGGCTCCTTTTAGACCCCTGTTTTGGCTCCTTTTGTCCCCCTTTTTTGCCTCTTATTATACCCCTGGATTCTGGCTCCTTTTATACCCCTACTCTGGCTCCTTTCATACCCTTATTCCGGCTCCTTTTATACCCCTTTTCTGGCTCATTAAATACCCCTTTATGGCTCCTCAAATACATTTTATCTTAGCATACAAGTATTTTAACTCTTTCTATCCTACTTAAAGAGTCAATGAAATTTTCCCGGATTTTAATAATGAAATTACACCATTTTTGCATTCTTTTTCCCCTCTGACAAGAATAAAATATAAAAAAATAAATAAAAACGACATTCCTCAGACGAGACGGGTGAATGAAACAATAAAATTGTAAAGATATCAAACAGGTTGATTACTTCTATTTTGTTGAAAGAAAGAAAAAAAAAAAGTAGAAAATGGCTTCTTTTTTCTTCTATTAAAAAAAAATCTTTCTGAAAATTTCGAGGAAAAAGGGGAAAATTTCTGTTGTGATTGGCGTATATCGTGAGAAACGGAGTGGGAAGGATCATTTTTCGGGGAGCCCTAACAAGAAGTAATCATCCAAAATTAGTCTCTCCTCCTCGAAAAGTGGGGTGAGCCATTTCGGACACTTGACGACAGTTAATTGATTACATTTACCCTAACGAGACCCACTCGTCCCCGGGCATTTACATTTTATATAACGAGGGGGAGCGAAAAAAGGACGCTTTAAAAAATTTAGCCCGTTTTTAGAACCCACTGCCTCCTCGATAGTTGCTGAAGCCTCCTTAATCGGTAGAACAGACAGAATCTTAACGCTGAAGAAGAATCTGTCGACTATCAATTTTAATGAATTCAAATCACGTCGCTTCGCTTTTTCGATGAAGAATTGGCTGTCGATGGAAATCGGGAGTGTTTCCCACTTTAAAGAAGCCATCAATCACAAGATTTTTAATTATTCTTTTTAATGAATGCTCTTTTCTGCCTCCTTTTATACCCTTTATTCTGGCTCTTTTTGTTTTGGCTCCTTTTGTTCCTCTTTTCTGGCTCCATTTACACCTCCGTTTTGGCTCCTATTAACCTTTTTCTAGCTCCTTTTGTACCTCTTTTCTGGCTCCTTATGTACCCTTTTCTAGCTTCTTTTATACCCTTTATTCCGGTTCCTTTTGTACCCATGTTTTGGCTCTTTTTATATCATTATTCTGGCTCCTTGCATGTATACCACTTGTTCTGGCTCTTTTAATACCCTATTCTGGCTCCTTATATGTATACCACTTATTCTGGCTTCATTTACACCTCTGTTTTGGCTCCTTTTATACTTTTTCGAACTCCTTTTGTACCTCTTTTCTGGCTCCTATTGTACCCCTTTTCTAGCATCTTTTATACCCTTTATTCCGGTTCCTTTTGTACCCATGTTTTGGCTCTTTTTATACCCTTATTCTGGCTCCTTTTCTACCCCTTATTCTGGCTCCATTTAGACCTCTGTTTTGACTCCTTTTATACCCTTTTTTTTTATCCTTTTATTAATATGGCTCATTTTGTACCTGTTTTCTAGCTCCTTTTATACCCCTTATTCTGGCTCCTTTCTCCCCATTTCTGGCTCCATTTATAATTCTGTTTTGGCTCCTTTTATACCCTTTTTCTTTATCCATTTATCTTTTTCTGGATCCTTATATTCCCTTTTTCTGGATCCTTTTATACCTTTTTTCTGGATCCTTTTAAACCCTTTTTCTGGATCCTTTTAAACCCTTTTTCTGGATCCTTTTGTACCCTTATTCTGGCTCCTTTTCTACCCCTTATTCTGGCTCCATTTAGACCTCTGTTTTGACTCCTTTTATCCCCTTTTTTTTTATCCTTTTATTAATATGGCTCATTTTGTACCTGTTTTCTAGCTCCTTTTATACCCCTTATTCTGGCTCCTTTCTCCTCATTTCTGGCTCCATTTATAATTCTGTTTTGGCTCCTTTTATACCCTTTTTCTGGATCCATTTATCTTTTTCTGGATCCTTATATTCCCTTTTTCTGGATCCTTTTATACCTTTTTTCTGGATCCTTTTAAACCCTTTTTCTGGATCCTTTTAAACCCTTTTTCTGGATCCTTATATTCCCTTTTTCTGGATCCTTTTATACCTTTTTTCTGGATCCTTTTAAACCCTTTTTCTGGATCCTTTTAAACCCTTTTTCTGGATCCTTTTATACCTTTTTTCTGGATCCTTTTAAACCCTTTTTCTGGATCCTTTTGTACCCTTATTCTTGCTCCTTTTCTACCCCTTATTCTGGCTCCATTTAGACCTCTGTTTTGACTCCTTTTATCCCCTTTTTTTTTTATCCTTTTATTAATATGGCTCATTTTGTACCTGTTTTCTAGCTCCTTTAATACCCCTTATTCTGGCTCCTTTCTCCCCATTTCTGGCTCCATTTATAATTCTGTTTTGGCTCCTTTTATACCCTTTTTCTGGATCCATTTATCTTTTTCTGGATCCTTATATTCCCTTTTTCTGGATCCTTTTATACCTTTTTTCTGGATCCTTTTAAACCCTTTTTCTGGATCCTTTTAAACCCTTTTTCTGGATCCTTTTGTACCCTTTTTCTGGATCCTTGTATACCCTTTTTCTCGATCCTTTTATACCATTTTTCTCGATCCTTTTATACCCTTTTTCTGGATCGTTTTATACCCATTAATCTGGCTCCTTTTGTACCTCTTTTCTAGCTCCTTTTATACCCCTTATTCTGACTCCTTTTGTACCCCTTATTCTGGCTCCTTTTGTACCCATTTTCTGGCTCCTTTTTATACCTCTATTTGGGCTCCTTTTAGGCCCCTGGTTTGGCTCATTTTTTAACCTTTTTTTTATCCTTTTATACCGCTCCTTGGGGGATTTGTTTTATTTTTGCGGAGAGTTTGGCGAGCCTGGTTGCCGCCTGTGCGCTTTATCCTCCGTTATCTTTAACCGGGAGTGTTTATTGTCTAGACGGACGGCGAAAGGGACGGCCCGGCGGGGGTGGGGGTCGTCAAGAGGGGGACCCCGAGAGTCAATTATGCGTTCCGGTAACAGACCTAAATTAGAACCCATTGAGTCGAGAATGCGGGCATCTGAATGAATCTTCTTCTTCCCGAGTGGAAGGATATTACCTGACATTTTTCTCCCTTCCCCCTTCCCAACAGGCAGACGACATTCTAGGAATGCTGCATCCCTCCGCTTTCCATTCAACAAAATTCTTTATCCCAAACAAGCCTTAAAAACGTCATAAATACGAAAAAAAAAAACCAGTCAGATTTCGATCATTGAAGATTACGGTGGCCGTGAAGTCCCCTAGAACGGGAGCCAAAGCCTCCTAAATCTTTAGAACGTTTTAGAACGCACTGCCTCCTTTTTAAATAGTGTGTTAGGTTGATGGGAGGCGGTGGACGCGGGAATATTCAAGCGATTCAGGTGACAGTGGGATGTTTTGACGGTTCGGAAGGCTGTGAGTTCTAATACATTTTACCTATTTCGAGGTCCGTGGTCGGGGTTCAAGCGATTTAGGTGGCTGTAGGTTCTAATTTAGCGATTAGGGAGGCAGTGGAGAGGGGAATATTCAAGCGATTTGATGGCAGTTGGTTCTAAAACGTTTTGGCGATTTGGGAGGCAGTGGACGGGGGCACATTCAAGCGATTTTGGTGGCCGTGGTTTCTAAAACTTTTTAGCGATTACAGAGGCAGTGAGTTCTTAAATAATTTAGCTATTTCGAAGTCAGTGGACGGGGAAGCGATTTAGGTGGCTTTGGTTTCTAAAACGTTTTAGCGATTTAGAAGGCATCAGATTTTCTTTTATTATTTGGTCTCTTTTTTCAATTAGTGGCTCTTTCCATAGCCTTTCGGCTCTTTTCCTTACGGTATGATGGCTCTTCTGGCTCTTTTTTTAATCCATTGGCTCTTTCCTTACTGTATATTGCATCTTTTGGCTCATATTTTCAAATCGAGATATCTCGAGAATGGCTGGCCCGATTTTCTTAAATGAACTATTTTTGGAAAGCTCTTTTTAAGGCGCTTTGAACTTTGAGGCTCCCGATTTTCCGGGGTTTCACGCGTTTTATTTACAATCGAGAAAATAATGAGAGAGGTGGTTTATAATTATCCATGTCAGCGCTAACATGACAATTAGGTCGTCGGGGTTTATGCTAACTAGCCTGCAACGGGCTTTCCCTTTGTAAAGGGTCCGCCCTTTGTGTTGTTTCGCGATGTCGCCGCCAGACGACGCCCCGAGCGATTTTTAAACCCCCCCCCCCCCCGCAAAACTAATTAGCGTTTTCTACGTGGGTTGGTGTTCGGAGTTTTGCCCACTCGGAAAAAAATAGTCATTAGGAACAATGGAGCTCTTTTATTATAGATTCAGGAGGCCTATTTACTAAAACTGTAGATTTATGCTCGACGGGTTTACTCGTAGAAGTGGTGCCTTGCAATTAGCCAACTCTCATTACCTCACTGTGCAACCCCCCCCCCCCCCTTTTTTTTTTCTTGCACAACTTAAACTTTTCACATTCTCTAAGTCGTACTACCAACTTAGGATCTTTTTTCTATTCAACCTAAATATTTGAAATTATGCGGTGAAACTAATTATCCCTGAGGGAACGTTGGACAAGGTGTATTTTTGTGACGTTCCTTTGTGACCCCCCCCCCCCCCCTCAACGCAGTATAATTGTTTTCGCGTCATATTTCCGCCGGGAGGCAGCCCTAGTTGATTAGTTTTTGTTCCTTTCATCCCCCATTTTCCCTACTAGCACCACCACCGCTGTTCCAACCCCCCCCAACTATATCCCCTCCCCCCAACTATCCCCCCCTCCCCCTCCCCCCAGCAACTATAATAATATAAGCCCTCCCTTTGTGGATAGAATTCCCGGAGTTTAATACCAACCGTGGAAAAACTGGCTTTGCAAAATTGGATTAATTACAGATTTTTTTATTTTATTTTAGCTTTGTTCCGCAGTTTGAAACTGATTTGAAACTCCTGGAGCATGCGCAGATGGCTCTGCACGTCAAATTTGACGTGATTTCGGTTTTGACGGACAAATGATTTGAACGACGTCAAATATTACGAACAAATCCTTCTGCGCATGCTCCAGGAGTTTCAAACTGCGGTTGGTACCAAGCTAATAATTAAAGATAAAGAGCCCTATTAAAGAAGACACTGCCTTCTCAATTCTTAAGACTATTAGAATCCTCTGCCTCCGTAATATGTAAAACATTTTAGAACCCACTGCCACCTAAATCGCTATAAAATCCTCCTCAAAGCCGAAATGGCTCTTTCTAAGAAGACAGTGCTATCTTGATTCTTAAAGACTTTTTAATCCACGGCCTCCCGTATCGCTAAAACATATTAGAACCCACAGCCATCTAAATCGCTAGAAAATCCTCCAAAGCCGAAATGACCCGAAGACAGTGCCATCCTAAAGACTTTTTAATCCCTTAATCTCTAAAACATTTTAGAATCCACTGCCACCCAAATCGCCTAATGATCACCTATCAAACCTAATCCTTTTACCACTGCCTACTTAATCGACGATGACGTCATTTCAATATGGCGTAGCTATTTAACGCACGTGTTCTATAGAGGATTCTTTTTAAGAAAAAAAAAATTCAAAGTCGGTCAGAATTCATGGTTAATGAGTGGAGGGAGGGGTCGGAACATGTGACCCAGTGGGGCCACTACCGCTCCGGGGGGATAACGAGCCACGACTGTCCTTGAACTTAGAACCAGCCTTACGCTTCATCGTACATTCCCTTTCAAAAACGCTTTTTCAACAACCTCAACAAGAAAAAACCCGAGAAAAAGCCGAAGAAAAATTTTAACTTACTCAAAGATGTTATTGTGATACCCTTGACGTCGGGTTTTTGAGGAAGGGTCATCTCTCAATATTGATCTTTACCGATCTCAACTTTGTCTGTGGTGCCGGCCGTCCGTCTGTTGAAAATTTCTTTCGGGCGTCACGCCCGCAGTTTTCATCCGATTTTCACCAAATCTACACCATGTACTCCTTATATTTTTTAAGAACTTTGGAGGAACAAAAAAGAAATTTTTTAATTTTTTTAAAAATATACATATTATAAATGTAGTAGGGAGAAATGTGATACTTTTACCAGGGACGTGATCGACATCCCTCTGGTAAACAGCTCATTGTTTCTACGTTGATAGATTGAAAAGAAAAAATTACTAACTTGAAATTATACTCCCCCTCCTTTATACTCCCCTCCTTAAAATTACCCTCCTTTACACTTCCCCCTCCTTATACTCCCCCTCCTTATACTCCCCCTCCACATATATATATCCCCCTCCTCCTACATACTTCTCCCTCCTATAATACTTCCTCCTCCTTTATACTTCTCCTCCTCCTTAAAATTACCCTCCTTTACACTTCCCTCTCCTTTATACTCCCTCTCCTTTATACTCCCTCTCCTTTATACTCCCCTCCGTAATATTACTCTCCCTTACACTTCCCCTTCTTATACTCCCCCCTCCCCCTAAATATTTCCCCCTCCGATAATACTTCTCCCTCCTATATACTTCTCCCTCCTATATACTTCTCCCTTCTATAATACTTCCTCCTCCTTTATACTTCTCCTCCTTAAAATTACCCTCCTTTACACTTCCCCCTCCTATAATTTTTCTTCTCTTTGAGGAAGTTCCTCCTTAAACTTCCCTTCCTTTATACTTTCCCGCTTTAATACTTTCCCCTCCTATATACTTCCCCCTTCTTTGTACTTCCCCCTCCTTTATTTTTCCATCTCTGTGAGGAAGTTTTCGTTGGAAGCTCTTCTAATTAGTACTTTTTCTAACATTTTAGAGCCCACTGCCACTTAAATCGCCGAGTCCTCTGTTAAAAGAAAGCCTCCCTTTTTGAGAAGACACTGCCGTTTTAATTTTTAAGACTATTTCAATCCACTGCCTCCGTAATATCTAAATCATTTGAGAACCCACAGCTAACTAAATCGCGAGAAAATCCTCCATTAGAACCAAAATGGCTCTTTCAAAGAAGTCACTGCCTTCTCAATTCTTAATACTATTTAAATCCACTGCCTCCATAATATCAAAAACAATTTAGAACCCAATGCCACCCGAATCGCCGAGTCCTCCGTTAAAAAAAGGCCTTTTTGAGGAGACACTGCTTTTTTGAGAGCCGAAAGAGCCAAGATAACAGTTTAATAAACGACCAAACATACGATCTCGCCTTAAAATAGCCAACAATACTTTGAATAAGAGCCAAAATACTAATATAAACGTCATTTTGTCCCCTTTTCTACGTATAAGAAAAGAGCCTAAAGAGCCAAAAAATACTTGTGAGAGCCAATAGAGCCAAAAGTTTACTAAACGACCAAAAATACATTATCGTTATAAAATAGCCTAAAATACTTTTAATAAGAGCCAAAAAGAGCCAAAATACTAATATAAACGTAATTATTATCCACAGTAATCTCGAAAACATTTTAGAACCCACTGCCACCTAATTCGGCCCTTGTAAAGATGTCACGGCCTTCTGAATTCGTAAGACTATTTAAATCCACTGCCTCCCTAATATCTAAAACATTTTAGTGCCCACTGCCACCTAATTCGGCCCTTTTAAAAAGAAGGAGGGGGATGCACCTTGCTAAACCAATATTGTGGTTAGGGGTGTACCCGTTCATAAAAACATAAATACACCACTTTTAAAGTAGGGGAGGGATTGAAATATGATTCATAATCCGACAATGGATTATAAACGGGGAATGATTTTCAACAGGAAAAAAAAACTTTCCGACCTCCCCTTTTTATCCATTATTATTAACCGGTGGTTTATTTACACCCGTTAAATATCGGAATAAATTAGAACCTTCAGTCCCACTTGTTTGATTCGTATCAAGCGGATAAAAAAAAAAAAAAAAAAAAAAAAAAAAAGTCACGGTTTGTTGTTTCTATTTAGTACTTTTTATTACCTTGCTTTTATTAAATGGAATGTAATTAAATTAACGAGCCAGGTTTATTTCCACTTCTAAAAAAGAATATTTTTGTTAAAACTGTGCCTATAAAATGCCTCCAAAAGCTGATCTTTTTTCTACGGAACGTCATTTATACGTAGAAATGTGGGAAAAAAATGACGTTTATATTAGTATTTTGGCTCTTTTTGGCTCTTATTAAAAGTATTTTTAGCTATTTCAAGACGAGAATGTGTTTTTGGCCGTTTAGTAAACTGTTGGCTCTTTTGGCTCTCACAAGTATTTTTAGGCTCTTTTCTTATACGTAGAAAAGGGGACAAAAATGACGTTTATATTAGTATTTTGGCTCTTTTTGGCTCTTATTAAAAGTATTTTTAGCTATTTCAAGACGAGAATGTGTTTTTAGCCGTTTAGTAAACTGTTGGTTCTTTTGGCTCTCACAAGTATTTTTAGGCTCTTTAGGCTCTTTTCTTATACGTAGAAAAGGGGACAAAAATGACGTTTATATTAGTATTTTGGCTCTTTTTGGCTCTTATTAAAAGTATTTTGGGCTATTTTAAGGCGAGATCGTATTTTTGGTCGTTTATTAAACTGTTATCTTGGCTCTTTCGGCTCTCAAAAAAAGCAGTGTCTCCTCAAAAAGGCCTTTTTTTAATGGAGGACTCGGCGATTCGGGTGGCATTGGGTTCTAACTTCTAAGTTGTTTTTGATATTATGGCGGCAGTGGATTTAAAGAGTCAAGAATTGAGAAGGCAGTGTCTTCTCAAAAATGGCCTATTCTTTTAACGGAGGAGTCAGCGATTCAGATGGCTGTGGGTTCTAAAATGTTCTTGATATTACGGAGGCAGTGCATTTTCTAGTGGACGATGATTTTCTAGCGATTTAGGTGTCAGTGGATTCTAAAATGTTTTAAAGATTATGGAGGCAGTGAATTTAAAAAGTCTTAAGATTGAGAAGGCATTGTCTCCTCAAAAAGGCCTATTCTTTTAACGGAGGACTCGGCGCTTCAGGTGGCATTGGGTTCTAAATTGTTTTTGATATTAGGGAGGCAGTGGATTTAAATAGTATGTATTAAGAATTGAGAAGGCAGTGTCTTTAAAAAGGCCGTTTCGGCTTTGTCGGAGGATTTTATAGCGATTTAGGTGGCACTGGGATCAAAATGTTTTAGAGATTTGGGAGGCAGTGGATTTGATGAGTCAAGAATTGAGAAGGCGGTGTCTTCTCAAAAATGGCCTATTCTTTTAACGGAGGACTCGGCGATTCAGGTGGCTGTGGGTTCTAAAATGTTTTAGATATTACGGAGGCAGTGGATTCGGCTTTTCCTTTTGGCTTTTTATAACTTACTTGGAGGAAGTTATTGTTATACCCTCGGGTCAATTCGAATATGGATTCACACCGATCTCAACTTTGTCTCTGGTGCCGGCCGGCCGTCCTTTGGGGGGGGGGGAGGAGGTTGAGTGGGGGAGAAGAAATCGCCGAGCAAATCGTTTCCGTTTCGCGTACTACAGAGGTTAATTGATAATTTATTACGGCCGCCGTAAATAACTCGTGCATAAATAATAACTCATTAGGAGGGGTCCCTTTTTGCATTTATAAACACTTCAAAAGATTCCGAGTTCTCACGAAATTGAATTTATTTTAATTTATAATAACTCTATTAATTGTGTTTTATGAAAATTACAAATAACTAAACGCCGATAAAATTCAACTTAATTAAATTTTTATTAAAAAAAAGGAACCCCCAATTCCTCCTAAATCGCTTAAATTGCCGTCTTCCTATCGAAAATATTATGTTTTGTCGGACTCCGCTGCCTCCTAAATTTTGGACCGTTTAGTCCATCGCTACCAGTGCCACCCTGATAACTAAACCATTCGAGAACCCACAGCCACCTAAATCGCTATAAAATCCTCGGACAAAGCAGAAATGGCCCTTTTAAAGAAGTCACTGCCTTCTCAATTCTTAAGACTATTTAAATCCAATCCCTAATATCTAAAACATTATAGTGCCCTCTGCCACCTGATTCGGCCCTTGTAAAGATATCACGGCCTTCTGAATTCTTAAGACTATTTAAATCCACTGCTTCCCTAATATCTAAAACATTATAGTGCCCACTGCCACCTAATTCGGCCCTTTTAAAGATGTCACTGCCTTCTCAATTCTTAATACTATTTAAATCCACTGCCTCCCTAATCTCGAAAACTTTTTAGAACCCACCTAATTCGGCCCTTGTAAAGATATCACGGCCTTCTGAATTCTTAATACTATTTAAATCCACTGCCTCCCTAATCTCGAAAACTTTTTAGAACCCACCTAATTCGGCCCTTGTAAAGATATCACGGCCTTCTGAATTCTTAAGACTATTTAAATCCACTGCCTCCCTAATATTTAAAACATTTTAGAGCCCACTACCACCTAAATTGCCGAGTCCTCTGTTAAAAGAAAGCCTCCCTTTTTGAGAAGACACTGCCTTCTTAATTTTTATGACTATTTCAATCCACTGCCTCCGTAATATCTAAATCATTTGAGAACCCAAAGCTAACTAAATCGCGAGAAAATCTTCCAACAAAGCCAAAATGGCCCTTTTAAAGAAATCACTGCCTTCTGAATTCTTAAGATTATTTAAATCCACTGCCTCCCTAATCTCGAAAACATTTTAGTGTCCACTGCCACCTAATTCGGCCCTTTTAAAGAAGTCACTGCCTTCTCAATTCTTAATACTATTTAAATCCACTGCCTCCCTATTCTCGAAAACATTTTAGAACCCACTTAATTCGGCCCTTTTAAAAAAAGTCGCTGCCTTCTCAATTCTTAATACTATTTAAATCCACTGCCTCCCTATTCTCGAAAACATTTTAGAACCCACTTAATTCGGCCCTTTTAAAAAAAGTCGCTGCCTTCTCAATTCTGAATACATACTAATTAAATCCACTCCCTAAAAAAAATCTCGAAAGCATTTTAGAACCCACAGCAACCCAATTCGGCCCTTGTAAAGATGTCACTGCCTTCTGAATTCTCAAGACTATCTAAATCCACTGCCTCCCTAATATCTAAAACATTATAGTGCCCACTGCCACCTAATTCGGCCCTTGTAAAGATGTCTGCCTTCTGAATTCTTAAGACTATTTAAATCCACTGCCTCCCTAATCTCTGAAACATTTTAGTGCCCACTGCCACCTAATTCGGCCCTTTTAAAGAAGTCACTGCCTTCTCAATTCTCAAGACTATCTAAATCCACTGCCTCCCTTATCTGGAAAACATTTTAGAACCCACAGCCACCTAGATAGTTTGGAGGGTATCACAATAACTTCTTTCCGGTGTAGGTTTATCGCGTGTTTAGACTTAATTGATGTGGATGTTGTTTCTAGTCCGTCTCACGACCATCTGTCCCAGACAGGGTAAATAGAGACAAAACAAATATTTGTGTTTCGAGGATCCCCACTCCATCCTGTCCATCCCTAAAAATAATTTGAAAAAAAAAAAATGTTTAAAAAATATGATTTTTTTTTTTTTTTTGCATAAAAAGGGAGATTTTTTTTATATATAGAAAGGCTGAGCTTTTATGACAATGCTCTGGGCCGCCTCCACGCCAGCGATCCCCTTTTTTCAGCGTCTCTCCTTTTGTCCGAAGTCTCTCCTTTCCTATACAGAAAGGAAGAAAAAGGAGAGAAAAAAAAGAAGAAAAAAACCCCCTCTTCTTTTGTCGAGGATTTAGTTTGTGTTGGCCGTTTTGAGGGACAATGGGGCCATCCGGGAAAAATATTCTGACCAGAAATAAACCTCCCTGTTGTCAAACATCGAAAAGTACTTGTTTGAAGAGCTTCCAACGAAAACTTCCTTAAAGAGAAGAGTAAAAATTTAGGAGGGGGAAGTATATGGGAAGGGGAAGTATATAGGAGGGGGAAGTATAACGGAGGAGGAAGTATTAGGGAACGAAAGTATAACGAAGGGAGGGAAAGTTAAAGGAGGGGGAAGTAAAAAGGAGGGAAAAAATAAGGAAGGGGGAAGTTTTTTTTTATGATAAATTTTCCGAGTTCTTTTTTTTGGGTTTTAAAAATTTTCTAAGTATTTTTTTTGGAAAAATTTTCCGGGGTTTCCTTTTTTTGGAAAAATTTTCCGAGTTTTTTTTTCCAAGAATTTTCCTGGTTTTCCTTTTTTTTGAAAAGTTTTTTTTTTTTTTTTTTTTTAAGTTTTCTATGTTCTTTTTGTCGACAATTTTTCCAAGTGTCAAGGTAGAAATAATGGGCTCTTTGGCCTACGGATGTGCCTCTCGTAATGGGTAGAAGTGTGAAATTCCTCCCTACTAAAAAAAATTAATAATTAAAATTCGCAATTTTTTAAACCAAAAATTCTTAAAAAATATAAGGAGTAATTGGTGAAAATTTGGTGAAAATCGGACAAACGGTTCGGCCGCAGCGAATTTTTTAAAATTTCAAACAGACATATCTCCGCCATTTTTTCGAAATTCAAAAATCGACCTCGTTAGTTTAGAAGTTCACCGACTAAAGAAAATTAGGTGAAAATCTGGTGAAAACTGTGGCCGTGAAGCGTTCCGGACGGCCGGCCGGCACCACAGACAAAGTTGAGATTGATGAATGGAAGACCCTTCCTCAAAAACCCGACGTCGAGGGTATCACCATAACTTTTTTAAGGAAGTTAAAATCATTTTTCCCCCTTTTTCAGAATGTGTTTATTGTGATTGATTAACGTTTACATAAGCCTGTGGGCCCGGGGGGGGGGGGGGGCACGGGACCAACTGGCCGTGAAATTGACCCTCGCGTCAGCGCCTACTCGGACATCGACGACCGAAATATTCCGCCTCTCCATTCACTATTTAAAGAGGGAGAGAAATTCCACAAAATTTCCCTTTTTTAGCGATCTTTAGAGTAGTAAAACGACGTCAATTTGCAAAAAATGGGGCGTAACTTGGTAATAATGACATCATTGCATAGATTAGAGGGCGTTAATGACGATTAGTGACGTCATATCTAAGAAAAATGGGGCGTAAGTTAGTAATAATGACGTCATTGCATAGATTAAAGGGCGTAAATGACGTGATTTCTAAGAAAAATGGGGCGTAAGTTAGTAATAATGACGTCATTGCATAGATTAAAGGGCGTAAATGACGTAATTTCTTAGAAAAATGGAGCGTAAGTTAGTAATAACGACGTCGTTGCATGGATTAAAGGGCATAAATGACGATTAGTGACTTCATTTCTATGAAAAATTTGGCGTAAGTTAGTAATAATGACGTCATTGCGTAGATTAAAGGGCGAAAATGACGTGATTTCTTTGAAAAATGGGGCGTAAGTTAGTAATAATGACGTCATTGCATAGATTAAAGGGCGTAAATGACGTAATTTCTTAGAAAAATGGGGCGTAAGTTAGTAATAATGACGTCATTGCATAGATTAAAGGGCATAAATGACGATTAGTGACTTCATTTCTATGAAAAATTTGGCGTAAGTTAGTAATAATGACGTCATTGCGTAGATTAAAGGGCGAAAATGACGTGACTTCTTTGAAAAATGGGGCGTAAGTTAGTAATAACGACGTTATTGCGTAGACTGGAGGGCGTAAATGACGATTAGCGACGTCATTTCTAAGAAAAATTGTGCGTAAGTTAGTAATAATGACGTTAAAAGGCGCAAATCAGTATTAATGACGTCACTGCATAATAAAATTAGTATTAACGACTTAATATCATTTTATTAATGGTGGGACATTCTCAAATTGCGTAATTGGCCCGTTGAGAACGACGCTTCGAAACTTTTAATTGAAAACGGCCGTCGATTAAATCGCCGTTTAACCTCAAATATCTCGGAATCTATCGGTTTTAGAGGCTTAAGACCCTTATTATGTTTGAAAGGCCTTTAAAAGAGCTTTCCAAAAATAGGTCGTATAAGAAAATCGGTCCACCCGTTCTTGAGATATGCATAGTTTAAGCCAAAATTCCTTTTTCTTTAAATATCTCGATATCTATTGGTTTTAGAAGCTTAAAACCCTTATTATGTTTGAAAGGCCTTTTAAAGAGCTTTCCAAAAATAGGTCGTATAAGAAAATCGGTTCACCGGTTCTTGAGATATGCATATTTGAAGCCAAAAATTCAAGGGATCAAAGGACGTAAATGAGTGTTGATGACGTCACTGCGTAGATATCTCTTAAAAATCCCTTCAATTCCTACAATATCGACTAAAGAAACCCGAAAAATGAAGGTTTTGAAATAAATTTCGTGTTTTCTGTAATCACAGAAATTTATTTCATCAACCTTTCGTGTATTTTGCACGGGTTTCGTGTCGAGAGGGATCGTTTAGCAATCTCAATATGCTAATTATCCAATTTTTTGTCCCTTCCCAGGTAAAAAAAGGTTTCCCCAAACCGTTAAAAAGCCCCCGGGCGAATGAAATCCCGGCGCTGTTTACCGAGAAAGTTTTTTTTGAGGTATTTAAAAAATAGATTGATTATGGTATGTGGTGAGATTGCCGGCCCTGTTATTAGACGTCACGATGGGCGCCTGACGTAATCGGGAAGGTTATTTTTTTTACTCCCCCCACCACTTTTTCTTAGTAAACCCGGACGCCACTAACAAGCTTTATCTTCCCTCCTATTAACATAATCATCTGCCAACTAATTGTTTTTATAACACAAACATTCTTGTCCCTAATTATAGAGGGCACATAATTTTTGATTCTATACCTGGATAAATCGTGGGTCGGTGGTCTTAAGTTTGTGACTCACGCCTCACTTGTCGATTTTTTTAAACTACTTTTCATGGCAATATGGCGAAAGCCCCCAATGTTGATGTTAATTTGAATTTTTTTTTGTTTCAGGTGAGTTTTGGCCAAAAACAACCTTTAAAAAAAGATTTCGTAAGTAAATTCTGAAAAATGAATTTGAGATATCTCGGGAACGGCAGGACCAATTTTCTTAAATGACCTATTTTTGGAAAGCTCTTCAAAAGGCCTTTCTAAAGTGTATTATCTCTTTTCCCTCTAAATCCTACGGTTTTTGAGGTATCAGTGTCTAAAGCTTAAAAAATGGAATTTTCTCCTGCCAAACTTTAAACGCTGATATCTCCAGAACGGCTGGACCGATTTTCTTAAATGACCTATTTTTATAAAGCTCTTTTCAATGCCTTTCTAAAGTGTCTTGTCTCTTTTCCCTCTAAATCCTACGGTTTTTGAGATATCAGTTTCTAAAGCTTAAAAAATGGAATTTTCTCCTGCCAAACTTTAAACGCTGATATCTCCAGAACGGCTGGACCGATTTTCTTAGATGACCTATTTTTGGAAAGCTCCTCAAAAGGCCTTTCTAAAGTGTCTTATCTCTTTCCCCTCTAAATCCTACGGTTTTTGAGGTATCAGTGTCTAAAGCTTAAAAAATGGAATTTTCTCCTGCCAAACTTAAAACGCTGATATCTCCAGAACGGCTGGACCGATTTTCTCAAATGACCTATTTTTGGAAAGCTCTTTAAAAGGCCTTTCTAAAGTGTTTTATCGTTTTTCCCTCTAAATCCTACGGTTTTTGAGTTATCAGTGTCCAAAGCTTAAGAATGGAATTTTCTCCTGCCAAACTTTAAACGCTGATATCTCCAGAATGGCTGGACCGATTTTCTCAGATGACCTATTTTTGGAAAGCTATTTAAATGGCGCTTCAATTTTAATAAATATACTTTTTCATAAAAACTGTTAGTTTTCTAGATATTTAAAAAAATAAGTGAAAGGCTTTTTTGGTTATTAAATCTAGATGTTGGCTCTTTCCTTGTTGTACGTTGGCTCTTTTGGCTCTTTCCTTATTGTATATTGGCTCTTTCCTTATTGTATATTGGCTCTTTCCTTATTGTATATTGGCTCTTTCCTTATTGTATATTGGCTCTTTCCTTATTGTATATCGGCCAATAAATATTTTGAAATCTTTAAACCCACATATCTCGAGAACGGGTGGACCGATTTTGACAAATAAAATATTTCTGGAAAGCTTACAAAAGGGGCTTTTGGCTCCTAAATCTTAAACACCGTTTTTCCTTAATTTAAACCCTTCTCAATCGTGTTTTTGTGTTTGGATCGATAAAAAAAAAGGGTCTAATTCAGTGAAAAACCGTTTTAGATAAGAGGGTGATGAGTTATGGTCCGGTGGTAACTGCGTTTTGGCACGTCATTCCGTGTCATGTGTTTACAATCTAGTCGCCTGCAAATGCACGTGTTTTTTTCTAAAAAAAAAGGTTCACATCTGTTTTTCTCGTGTAACTAATGAGTAAACTTTGAGTACCGTGAAATTTGTACAAGTTTTCCCGCTTTAACGTTCGGTTATGCCAACTTAACGTTGTCCATGCCATCTAAATCGTGTTTTATAATCAGTTTTACCACCTTGAAAGGATGACGTGTCGTTTTTAAGCATGAAATCTGAAACTGAGGAATTTTTTTTTAAATAAGGAAGCCAAATTGATAGTTAATAACGGGAGATAAAAAAAAAATGTCTGAGTGTGTGACTTTTCAAAAAGGAATTTTTGAGCGAGGGTTGACAGGTTGGGGCCGATTTTAAAAGCAGGGACGGCGCCAGGGCTGTTTATGAAAGAAAGTTTTTTTCCCCTTGTTCTTCTTAGCGTGTTTTGGATATCTCGTAGGCTTATAATTTGAGGGAGGGCTGACCGGTAATGCCACGAGGCCACGCAGGGAAGAAAACGGAAGAAAAAAAAAATTTACTCGATTTCTTAAAAGGGCGAAATGTGTCGACGCACGGAAAATAATTCGAGCTTAATCGTCAGTTTTACCACCTTAATTGACGAATCACTCGCGATTCCTGGCAAGCTTTTTCCCGCTATTTAGTCAATGTTTCTACTTTAATTCTTCGCTACAGCCTTCTAAATCGCAGCCAGCAATGTGTTTCCCCCCTAATAATCAGCGTTACCACCTTAATTCTTAGCTATAGCCTTCTAAATCGCTACCAGCATGGTGTTTCCCGGTTTATAATCAGCGTTACCACCTTAATTCTTCGCTATAGCCTTCTAAATCGCAGCCAGCAATGTGTTTCCCCCCTAATAATCAGCGTTACCACGTTAATTGTTCGCTACAGCCTTCTAAATCGCTACCAGCATGGTGTTTCCCGGTTTATAATCAGCGTTACCCCGTTAATTCTTCGCTATAGCCTTCTAAATCGCAGCCAGCAATGTGTTTCCCCCTAATAATCAGCGTTACCACGTTAATTGTTCGCTACAGCCTTCTAAATCGCTACCAGCATGGTGTTTCCCGGTTTATAATCAGCGTTACCACCTTAATTCTTCGCTATAGCCTTCTAAATCGCTTCCAGCACTGTGTTTTCTGCCTAATAATAATCGTTACCACCTTAATTCTTCTCTACAGCCTTCTGAATCGCAGCCAGCAAGGTGTTTCCCGCTTTTTAATCACCATTACCACCTTAATTCTTCGCCACAGCCTTTTCGATCTCAATTCTAGCTGCGTTTCCCGCTATTTAGTCAATAACCATGATTCTTCGCTACAGCCTTCTAAACGGCATTTTCAGCTACCTCGACTTCCCCGCTTTATAGGCATTGCTGCCAGCTTAATTCTTCACTATAGCCTTCTGAACTGCAATTTCAGCAACCAGCGACTTCCCTGCTTTATAGTCAGTTCTGCCACCTTAATTCTTCACTATAGCCTTCTAAACCGCGATTTCAGCAACCAGCGACTTCCCCGCTTTATAGTCAGTGCTGCCACCTTATTCACTACAGCCTTCTAAACCGATATTTCATATACGCTCGACTTACCCGCTTTATAGTCCGTACTGCCACCTTAATTCTTCACTACAGCCTCCTAAACCGATATTTCAGCAACCAGCGACTTCCCCGCTTTATAGTCAGTGCTGCCACCTTAATTCTTGACTACACCCTTCTAAACCGCAATTTCAGCTACCAGCGACTTCCCTGCTTTATAGTCAGTTCTACCACCTTAATTCTTGACTGCACCCTTCTAAACCGCTATTTCATCTACCATCGACTTCCCACTTTATAGTCAGTACTGCCACCTTAATTCTTCACTACAGCCTCCTAAACCGATATTTCAGCAACCAGCGACTTCCCCGCTTTATAGTCAGTACTGCCACCTTAATTCTTCACTACAGCCTCCTAAACCGCGATTTCAGCAACCAGCGACTTCCCTGCTTTATAGTCAGTGCTGCCACCTTAATTCTTGACTGCACCCTTCTAAACCGCAATTTCATCTACCGGCGACTTCCCCGCTTTATAGTCAGTGCTGCCACCTTAATTCTTCACTACAGCCTCCTAAACCGATATTTCAGCAACCAGCGACTTCCCCGCTTTATAGTCAGTACTGCCACCTTAATTCTTGACTACACCCTTCTAAACCGCAATTTCAGCTACCTGCGACTTCCCCGCTTTATAGTCAGTGCTGCCACCTTAATTCTTGACTGCACCCTTCTAAACCGCTATTTCACCTACCATCGACTTCCCCACTTTATAGTCAGTACTGCCACCTTAATTCTTCACTACAGCCTCCTAAACCGATATTTCAGCAACCAGCGACTTCCCCGCTTTATAGTCAGTACTGCCACCTTAATTCTTCACTACAGCCTCCTAAACCGATATTTCAGCAACCAGCGACTTCCCTGCTTTATAGTCAGTGCTGCCACCTTAATTCTTGACTACAGCCTCCTAAACCGATATTTCAGCAACCAGCGACTTCCCTGCTTTATAGTCAGTGCTGCCACCTTAATTCTTGACTACACCCTTCTAAACCGCAATTTCATCTACCGGCGACTTCCCCGCTTTATAGTCAATGCTGCCACCTTATTCACTACAGCCTTCTAAACCGATATTTCATATACGCTCGACTTACCCGCTTTATAGTCAGTGTTGCCACCTTCACTTGGCCACAGCCTTCTACTTTTAAAGATTCGAGGTGACCAAAAAAAAAGCCTAAAAAACAGGTTTTTTTTCTATTCAACAAGGACACGTTGATCTGTTATTTCGGGTGTATTGGGCTAAAAAAAAAGGTTTTATATTTCAAATAATATCGAATTTCATCTTTTTTATTTTAAAATATTCTCGTAATTAATCGGAGCGTTTGGAACTGTCGTTGATGCTAATTCGGGACAAAAAGCGTGTGTCTGCCAGTGCCACTATAATTACAAGTGCGGTAATTGATAGGGAGGGGGGTGAGGAGGTTGGTCGCCCTGTTGAAAGTGACTGTACAGGTGAAACAAAAGGAAAGCGACGTGCACACCCTGTACAAGCGACCATTAATTATGTTAATTGGGAAAAGGAGAGCCGGGAAGGGAGGAGCTCCTGCTACCGAACAGTCACCACACCTCACTTATTTTAATGATTCGACATTCCCGACTTCCTCCCTTTTATTTTAAATCACTCCCTGTTTACAAGCTACCGTATAATCCCACACACGCGCGATAAAAGACGAAGAACCTGAAAAAAAGAGCCTTTAATGAAGACATAGCAAAACCCACTTTTCAAAAAAAAAAAAAATCGTAAAAATGTTCTAATTAATGAAATTTACGAGATTTAATTAAAAACCCTGAAAGGAACGTCTTTTCATTCGGTTTTTTACAAATTTACATCCTCCGTTTATGATTATAATTAAAATTAAAATAAAAATCCATATTTTTTGTCTGATTTCAATGAATCTCTAGTGTTGGCATCACTGATTTAAAAAAGGGAAACTATCAAAGGCCATACTGATATAGCGGGAAACTTGGAGTGGGGAATTTGAAAGGACAACACTGATGTCTTGGGTTTAAAAATGATCCTTGTGGGCACTCCAACCTAAAAAACTAAATATCTCGTTAACTAATCGTCCTAGAGGAAAAACATATAAGTCCTTTTTTGTAGGAAATTTGAGGTGGAAAATTTTTTATAAAAGGCATTTTTTCGCCAAGACCTACAGTTTTCGAGATAACGAGCTCTAAGATATTTCGAGCTGTTGGGTTAAAAATTATCTTTGTGCGCACCCCAATCTAAAAACCTCAATATCTCGTTAACTAATCGTCCTAGAGGAAAAACATATAAGTCCTTTTTTGTTGTAAATTAAACGTAGAACAATTTTTATAAAGGTCATTTTTTCGCCAGGACCGACTGTTTTCGAGTTATCGTGCACTTTTCAAAAAACAAATCGTAAAAATGTTCTAATTAATGAAATTTACGAGATTTAATTAAAAACCCTGAAAGGAACGTCTTTTCATTCGGTTTTTTACAAATTTACATCCTCCGTTTATGATTATAATTAAAATTAAAATAAAAATCCATATTTTTTGTCTGATTTCAAAGAATCTCTAGTGTGGGCATCACTGATTTTAAAAAGGGAAACTGGGCTATCAAAGGCGGGAAACTTGGAGAAATAACGAAACAGTTGGTGTCACTGGGAGTGGGGAATTTGAAAGGACAACACTGATGTCTTGGGTTTAAAAATGATCCTTGTGCGCACTCCAACCTAAAAAAACTTAAATATATCGTTAACCAATCGTCCTAGAGGAAAAACATATAAGTCCTTTTTTGTTGTAACTTAAACGTAGAACAATTTTTATTAAGGGTATTTTTCGCTAGGACCAACTGTTTTCGATATATCGAGCTTTGAGATATTTCTAGTTGTTGGACTTAGTATCCTTGTGCGCACCCCAATCTAAAAACCTAAATATCTCGTTACCCGATCGTCCTAGAGGAAAAATGTATAAGATCTTTTTTGTAGGAAATTTGAGGTGGAACATTTTTTATTAAAGGCATTTTTTCGCCACGACCTACGGTTTTCGAGATATCGAGCTCTAAGATATTTCGAGCTGTTGGGATAAAAATGATCCTTATGCGCACCCCAATCTAAAAACCTAAATATCCCGTTACCCAATCGTCCTAGAGGAAAAATGTATAAGACCTTTTTTGTAGTAAATTTGACGTAGAACATTTTTTATTAAGGTCATTTTTCGCCAGACCAAACTTTTTTGAGTTCTGATCGATTTTTATTCTGCAACGTTTTATCAAATTTGTTTTTTATTGTGGAAAGCGATAAAATTTATTATAAAAAAAGAGGAAAAGATCAAAGGGATTAATCTGGTATAAAACAAACAGAAAAATGAAAGAAAAAAAATATAATGGCTATTAAATAAATAAACCAATTATGATATTCCGCTCAATAGATAACTGACCGAGGTCTGCGTATGTGTTGGAAACGAAAGGGAATCATTATTTAATTACAAAGCACTCAAAGGATTATACTCGCAGGAATAATGTATTATAAAGGGTTGTGTAGTGGGGTTGGGGCGGCGGTGGGGCGGATAGAGGGGGGGGGGGGCGGGGGCGGGGGGGGGAGATATGTGATATTGACTCTGCACGGGGCTACTGGAACAATGGTTCAAAGTGAATGTATAACGACACCGTCGAAGAGAGATAGGATAGAAAGACGGCCATTATGGTTTTAGGCCCTCCCTCCCCTTAATGTAAAACCAGGGGGATGTTTTTCATTAATAATATATAAGATCGGCTCCTTTAAAACGAGCGTGTGGTTAAAGTCCGTCTTTTTGAACATTTTATAAGAACATATGACATTTTGGGTAGATTTTTTTTCTGTGGGGGAGACCACACATGCCACTGCCCATATGCATCCGAAGCAGGTCCGCTCTTCCGCTTTCAACACTCCTCACAAATAATAAAAAGGTTTCGGAACAAGAATTTTAAAAAATCGATGATAGCTCTTAAACCGTTCGTCCTGGTGAAAAAATGACTTTATTAAAAAATGCTCTACGTCAAATTTCCTACACAAAAGGTCTTATACATTTTTCCTTTAGGGCGACTGGTTTGCGAGATATTTAGGTTTTTAGATTGGGGTGCGCACAAGGATCATTCTAAGCCCAACAGCTCGAAATGCCTTAGAGCTCGATATCTCAAAAACCGTAGGTCCTGCCGAAAAAATGCCTTTTATAAAAAATGTTCCACCTCAAATTTCCTACAAAAAAGGATTTATATGTTTTTCCTCTAGGACGATTGCTTAACGAGATATTTAGGTTTTTAGGTTGTAGTACTTGTAGTGCCCACAATGATCATTTCAAGCCTACTTTTCCGCTCTAAAATCAGTGTTGTAACAGAGAGATTCTGTTTATCTCAAAAAATAACAGTTGGCAAGCCTGATAAGCTCGAAATTTTATCAGGCTTGCCAACCGTTATTTTATTCAATTTTCAAAAGCCTTCCCTCTTAATTTATCTGTTTTGCCCACTTAATCCTGATTTTCTGCTACTTCCCTCCATCTTGAGAGCCAGATTTTTCCCGCTTATAATCAGGGTTGCCAAAATCCTCAATAATTGACTAGATTTCATCCTGTTTTTTTGCAATTAAAATAATCCAGTGTCTGAACAATAGAAATCCTTTTATGATTTTTTTTATAAATGAAAAATATAATAAAACAATTAAGCTTTTTATCGGGGAGTGAATTCAGTTGTGTGATTGAATGGGGGAAAAAAAGAGAAAATGTTTATTATAAATAAAAGGATGATATTAGCTTTGTTGCAATCGCATTTGAAACTGGTTTGAAACTCATGGAGCATGCGCAGAAGGATTTGCACGTCAACATTGACGATATGAGGAACGATTTGAACGACGTCAAATTTGACAAATCCTTTTGCGCATGCTCCAGAAGTTTCAAATTTCGGTTGGAACAAAGCTATTGGCTGAGAAGTAAATTAAATGAGAAATTTTTGTTGAAAAGGAGGGCAGTGAGGAGAATTTGCGGTAAAAAGCGACCTTTTCTGTGGATGTAGGGACACATAGGGCCCTTCCCCCCTCTCACCCTACCCTTCAGCTACCCCACAACGCGCCCTTTCAAGGGCCATGTATTAATATTCACGAGGAAGTACTCCCTTCGCCTTTCGCAAACGGAATTGTTAATGGAGCGCCAACGTGAGTGGTACACACGCCCCTTAACCAAATACAACAACGTTGCAACCACCGCAAAAACTTGAAGCAGACGCCGCCTCCCGCCGCCCCCAGCCCTCCCGTTCTACAATTCAAATCCGCCCCCTCGCATAATTTACAAACTAATCGAAAATGAATAAATTCCCTCTGGAAACTTTTTTTTTGTCTCTCTCAGCCGATTTATGACCGTTTTATTGCTCGTTTGACCTTTTTTCTAATGCATTACGACCATTCAATATTTTAATATCCGGAGTTAAAAATTGCGTTTTCCCGCCAAAAAACAGAGAAAAACTTAATAACAAAAATGATAGACGGCGTTCTGCGTAAAAATCGAAACTTCTTAAACATTTTTTATGTTAAAAATGAGCCTAGTATGGACTCAGTTTTTAAAATCGTCCAATCACTTAAAGATTCTCTCAGAATTCCTTCGATATCTCGCTAAATATTCGTTTTAGAGAGAAACTGTATAAGATCTTTTTTATGTAAAATCGGACGAGGATTATTTTTTATTAAGGTGTTTTTGTCGCTAGGCGTGATAGTTATCGAGTTATTTGCGAAAAACTGAAAAAAAAAAGTTCTCTGCTTTATCCAGCTGGCTAGAATAGATTTGAATATTGGTGATTTAATACAGCATTTACGATAAAATGGACACTTTTTTGACGTTCTGTATGTTTAAAATATGCCTAATGTGGACTCGGTTTGAAAAAAAAGTTCACATCAGATATCCAGAGAAATCCTTCGATATCTCGCTAAATATTCGTTTTAGAGAGAAACTGTATAAAATCTTTTTTATGTAAAATTGGACGAGCATTATTTTTTATAAAGGTGTTTTTGTCGCTAGGAGTGATAGTTTTCGAGTTATCTGCGAAAAGTGAACTTTTATATTTAACAGCTAGCTGTAACTGATTTGTCGGACTTTTTTCCTCGAACAATTTTTTTAGAGAGTTAGTAGCCCATGAATCTTTGAGAATATAACATGTCTCGATCAAATATTTGTTGAAGGGACGCTTGGTCCTGAATCAACAGAAAAACCCTTCTCCTCCGGGCATTTTCTACCCTTTCGACAAACAGAAAGAAGGGGAAAAAAAAGAAGAACTGACCACAACGGTTGCGAGAGACTCCGGGAGGTTTTCTTCAGGAAAAAGGGAGATTTCCGGCGTCGTTCGAAAGGAAAGATTCCGCGGGGTAGATAAAAAACGTGAAAATTCATTCAATGAGAAATCAATTGTATAGCCCAAGACAGGAAATGAGGTGGAAATAAATTTTCCAAGTATCAGATGTCGTGTCACATAAATCAAAAAATATTTTTTCCTTTACATCGCGTGAAAAGCCCCTCCACAATATTAACTTCTTGCTAAACATGAAAATTCATCACATTTGTCGAAAAATCCTTCGGCCACAGACAACTACCCCACGTTTTTCCTTAATAACTCGAAAACTATTAATCCTAGCGACAAAAACACCTTTATCAAAAATAATCCCCGTACAATTTTGCATAAAAAATATCTTATACAGTTTCTCTCTAAAACGAATATTTAGCGAGATATCGACGGATTTCTCTTAAAATCTGATGTGAAATGACGACATCGAGAGCGTACAAGGCACATTTTTAATATACAGAAAGACTCCATTTCATCGTATTTTTTCCGAAAAACAAAGATTTATGGAGGTTTCATTTTCTTTGGCGGGAAAAAACAAGTTTTTTGATTGGTCAAAAACTATGGTTTAAAAACCTCACTAACGCCTCGGCGGAATAGTACATGAACTAAACTATCGTAGAACTCATTTCAATGGTGTATTTAGTTCATGTACTTTTCCGCTAGGTTTTTAAGTTTATAAACAAGTAATTTTACGGTTTTTTTTTCAATCAACGATTTTATGGAGGTTTCAGTTTCTTTGGCGGTAAAAAACCAGTTTTTTGATTGGTCAAAAACTAAGGGTTTTTAGCCCACTATCGCCTCGGCGGAATAGTACATGAACTAAACTATCGTAGAAATCAATTCAATGATGTATTTAGTTCATTTACTTTTCCGCTAGGCTTTTAAGTTTATAAACAAGTAATTTTACGGTTTTTTTTTTCAATCAACGATTTTATGGAGGTTTCATTTTCTTTGGCGGGAAAAAACAAGTTTTTGATTGGTCAAAAACTATGGTTTAAAAAGCTCACTAACGCCTCGGCGGAATAGTACATGAACTAAACTATCGTAGAAATCAATTCAATGATGTATTTAGTTCATTTACTTTTCCGCTAGGCTTTTAAGTTTATAAACAAGTAATTTTACGGTTTTTTTTTCAATCAACGATTTTATGGAGGTTTCAGTTTCTTTGGCGGGAATAAACCAGTTTTTTGATTGGTCAAAAACTAAGGTTTTCTCACTATCGCCTAGGCGGAATAGTACATGAACTAAACTATCTTAGAACTCATTTCAATGCTGTATTAGTTCATGTACTATTCCGCTAGGCTTTTAAGTTTAAAAGCAAGTAATTACGGTTTTTTTTTTTCAATCCCCGATTTTATGGAGGTTTCAGTTTCTTTGGCGGTAAAAAACCAGTTTTTTGATTGGTCAAAAACTCAGGTTTAAAATGCTCACTATCGCTTCGGCGGAATAGTACATGAACTAAACTATCTTAGAACTCATTTCAATGCTGTATTAGTTCATGTACTTTTCCGCTAGGCTTTTAAGTTTAAAAACATGTAATTTTACGGTTTTTTTTCTTAATAACTTTCGGCCCTTCGCTTTCACGTGACGACAAAAGGAAGAAGACAACAAAAAATAGTAAAAGGGGAAGAAAAAGGCTGGAATTAAAAGTTGAAGGAAGTTGAGATATATTGTCCATGGCCTTGTTGTGACAGTTATACTGAGATGGATTTACAAGCTCGGACGGGGATCCGGTTTTTACGGCCGAGGGCCCCTCTTCCCAAGAAACAATTCCACAAAAAAAAAAAAAAAAAAAAAAAAAAAAATCCTCATTTTTGCAGGTAATCGAAAAAAAAAAAATGTTTTATTTACAATTTTTTCATGTTTAAAATTATGAAGTAGATTGCACAAAGAAACAAATGAGGGGGATTATTTTTTTTGTTACCTTTGCCCTACACAATCAGTGCCCTTTTGAACTTCCGGTGTAAATATGCGAAGTCAAATAAAAAATCAAGCGATTTTAAATAAGTTCACGCACCGCCGCCTGTATCGGAGGAACGGGGAAAAAAAAAGTTGGCATCCTCGACTTCTCCAACGAATTTCGTACGTGTGAACGACCGATTTAATCCTAGTGCGCATGATATCATCATTTTAGCTGATTTATAGTCTAACTGGTTATACCGCTTCATATTTAAAAAGGAAAGAAAAAGCCTCCTGATAATTATCCCCTCGGAATATATTCGATTTATAACCTCTTAAGCTTCTCTATAAGGAAAAAATCCAGCTGGGTGTAATAAATCGCGATTCAAGACTGTCGGTTTCAGTTTGAAAAAATAAGATTTTCACAGAAATATCGTTTTTGAGAAAAACTTATTAAGATCTTTTTCATGTAAAATTTGACTAGGATTAATTTTGATTAAGGTGTTTTTGTCGCTAGGATCAATTGTTTTCGAGTTATTTGCGAAAAACTGACAAAAAAAAAATTCGCGATTTGAAAGGCAGTGGACAACGAGGTTGGTAACAGTGATTTTAAGGCGGGGAATCTGGATCACACTTCTGTATACCTCATCCCCCCCCCCTTCATCGAAACACGCCAACCTGTAAAACGTAATGAACGTCATTACTCCCTGAGCGTAATATATCCGCAAATTTCGAGTTATTTGGTAATAACTGACAAAAAAAATCACGATTTGAAAGGCAGTGAACAACAAGGTTGGTAAAACTGATTTTAAGGCGGGGAAAACAATCACTTCCGTAAATTCCCCCCCCCCCCCTTATCGAAAAACGCCAACCTGTAAAACGTGATGAACGTCATTACTCCCTGAGCGTAATTTATCCGCAATTTTCTCCCAGAAATAAAAACACCTATATTAATTATTAAAAACAAGATAAAAAGACCGATAAATAATAAGTTTTTTGCCCGGGAGGTGGGGGGGAATGGCCACATATGCTGGAAAGATAGATTTAAAAAAAATGTTATTCCTAAATAACTCCTAAACTATCGCTCCTAGCGAGAAAACCACCTTAATAAAAAATACTCCTCTTCCATTTTTAAACATAAATGGTCTTATACAGCTTCTCTCTAAAGCGAATATTTAACGAGATATTGAGGGATTTTCGTGAGAATCTTTTTGTGAGTGAACGATTTTAAAAATTGAGTCCATACTAGGCTCATTTTCGACTTGCAAAATGTCTGAAAAAATTCGATTTTGACGCAGAACGCCGTCTACTATCTTTATTTGTTGAAAAAATTGCTTTTTGGGGGAAAAACCATGATGGCTCTTATTTCCTAAATAACTCCTAAACTATCGCTCCTAGCGAGAAAACCACCTTAATAAAAAATAATCCCCGTCTAATTTTGAACATAAATGGTCTTATACAGCTTCTCTCTTAAACGAATATTTAACGAGATATTGAGGGATTTTCGTTAGAATCGTTTTGTGGGTGAACGATTTTAAAAACTGAGTCCATACTAGGCTCATTTTCGACTTGCAAAATGTCTGAAAAAATTCGATTTTGACGCAGAACGCCGTCTACTATCTTTGTTTGTTGAAAAAATTGCTTTTTGGGGGAAAAACCATGAAGACCCTTATTTACAAGGTAACAAAAGTAATTGAGTAGGAGGATAAAAAGAGTTGCAGTACGAAATTCAGTGGACACGTATATTTTGTACACGTCTCTTACTTTGTTAATTAAGGCCCGCTTCCACCCCACTTCGGGTTCTTCCTCGCAACCAAATTACACCTTCTCAAAGAGACCAATTAAACTACCCCTGCCGTCCCTTCTACTCTTTTATCATATTAAACAGAAATTACGAGGACTTTTGGCACCCCCCACCCCTTCATCTTTTTTTACTCAACCCCCCCCCCCCCTCTTTTTTTGTTCCAACCCATCCCCGGATGACCCTCGACACCTTCCTAATTCCGACCTCTTTTTACAACAGTTTGTTGACAAATTTCCGTCCTTTTTTTTCTCCTCCCCACCTTTTTGAGGGTTCTTTCTTAAATTGGTAATAATTTACGCCGTTTTTAATTTTCCACCCCTTTTATGCCCTAAAACGTTATAATTTGACGTTTAGACCTTCTTTTACCTCAACAAAAATAAACGGGATTCTCTTGCCCTAGCGGAAAAACACATGAACTAATAAAATAAGATCTTTGATCGCTTTAAAATCCGTCAAATCTATTACACCAAGCTGAAATTTGATCATATCGAAGTATTTTGAACAGTATAATTTTTTATTTTAAAAAAAGTATTGTTTTTAGTTTTTCATCTTCCTACAAATATCTCTCTAGAAGGTTCCATTCAACAATTAAGGTGGTAAAACTGATTTTGAAACAGGGGAAAACACTCTAGGGGAGTTAAAATAACGATTTGGTAGGATTACGAAATTGGGATTACGAATTAAGATGTCGAAACTGATTATAAAGGCGGGAAAAATACTTTTTGGAAGGTTCTGGAGATTAAGGTTATATAAAGGCGGGTAAAACACTTAGGAACCTCTGGAATCACGATTTAGAAGGCCCTGGAGATTATGGTAGTAAACCGATTTTAAGGCGGGAAAAACGCTCTGGGAAGATCAATTTGAAGGCTTAAAGAGGATTGAAAGGCGAGAATAGTACTTCGGATGTTGATATCAGAGTTTGGAAAATTGTAGGTATAATAGGCGGAAAAAACACTAGGAAGCTAGAATCACGATTTAGAAGGCAGTGGACAAAAATTAAGGTGGTTAGACTGATTTAAGGCGGGGAAAACACTCTTGGGAGGTCAAATAACAACTTAAGGCTTAAAGGGTTGGCCTTTATTTCAAAGGCGGCAAAGTACTTAATGATGTTAATATCACATTTAGGAAAGTTGTGGGCAAAAATTAAGGCAGAAAAATAACCTAGGAAGCTAGAATCATGATTTTGAAGGCAGTGGACAACGTGGTAAGACTGATTTTAAGGACGGAAAAACTCTGGGGAGATCAAATAGCAATTTCGAGTTTCGATATAGAAGGCTTTGGATTAAGGTGGTATGACTGACTTTAAAGGCGGGGGAAGACTTCGTGATGAAAAAAGTTAATTTTTAGACGTTTATTTTATTTAAAGATTCTGTTAATTCTGCATTTTGGAAATCTTTTGGTGAAAAATAATTGTGGGGAGGGGAGTTTTCCTTTTGGGGTTGGAAAAAAGCAATTTTGAATCCGGGAAAGGCGAAATTATTTCCATATAACCCGAGGGTTTCACTAATCACGAGGGTTCTCTAATGGCCGCCTGGAGCGTCGTCGTCGTAATTGGCGTGGAAAAACGCCAACCTCAGAACAAGAGAGAAAAAGGGGGACTCTTCAAAACCCGATATCTTCTACCGGAGGGGATTGGACTTACAAAAAAAATATATATCAACGTATTTCTGACACGCTTTTCATAAAAAAAAAAGTTGAGAATTTCCGCTCCGGGAGATCCACTTGTCAATAATTGTCTGGGGGGCGCGGAGTTTCTATTGTAAACTCTCATACCTGCTCTGCCCATTCAGCGACACGCAGCCCCAATCACCGACAATACTTTATTGTCAGCCCTTGTCAATGAACCCACTATCCGAACTCTACACCGACCATTTTAAGAGAGAGAGAAAAAAAAATCTTTTGTCAATTTTCCAATCATTTTGATACCTCGACACCTTATGCGGATCAAAATATTGACAGCTCTTTAGTGATAGAGGACACTTTTTTTTTTTTGCTCAGTACAGAACTCCGTGGGTCGGTGGTCGGTCGGTACTGAAACTTCAAAACCCTTTCTAAATCATTAATCTAGCTCTCTACGTGTTTTCCCCGCCTAAAAACAGTTTTACCACCTTAACTGTCCACGGCCTTCTAAATTCTAGCTTCCTAGTTTTTTTTTTTTTACCCAATAAGCCTTCCAATTGTTATTTGGTCTCCCAAGAGTGTTTTTCCCGCCTTAAAATCAGTTTTACCACCTTAACTGTCCACTGCCTTC
This sequence comes from Orius insidiosus, assembly GCA_014119065.1. Taxonomy (NCBI): domain Eukaryota; kingdom Metazoa; phylum Arthropoda; class Insecta; order Hemiptera; family Anthocoridae; genus Orius; species Orius insidiosus. The sequence goes on along the minus strand of JACGAQ010000321.1, from coordinate 39,301 downwards.
TAAATCGTGATTCTAACTTCCTAGTTGTTTTTTTATTACCCATTAAGCCTTCCAATTGTTATTTGGTCTCCCAAGAGTGTTTCTCCCGCCTTAAAATCGGTTTTTACCACCTTTATTGTTCTCCAGAGCCTTCTAAATCGTGATTCCAGGGGTTCCGAGATGTTTTTCCCGCCTTAAAATTCGGTTTATAACCTTACGTGAGCGGAACCTTCCGAAACGTGATAATAAGTATTTTTCCCGCCTTAAAATTTGTCTTATTTCTGTCTTTCTGTCTTATATTTGTCTTATTATTCTGTCTTATTATTGTCTTAATTCTGAGCATTCATCGTTTTTGTGCTCCCCACTTTAAAATCAGTTTTACCACCTTAATTACTACCCATAGCCTTCTAAATCGCTAGTTCAACTCCAAATGTGTTTTTTCTATATATAATAAACTGTGTATCTCCTTTTTTGTCCTGTGCCTTCCAAATCGATTTGATATTTTTAATTTCCTGAAAATCACTTATATACGTACAGTTGCACCGGGAATTCTTTTATAAATCAGTTTTGCCACCTTAAATTTTAATCATAACAGGTTGTTCCCGCCTTTATATCAGTTTGTCCAACTTGAGCATATCTATGTCAAATTTTAATGATTTTCTTTGTCTTTTGTTTCAGGTGAGTTACGTTTTGCTTTGTGTGTTTTTTTTTCTTGAGGATTTCGGTGAGTTGAGTAATTTTTCCCGTTTCGAAAGAATGTAAATGGTTTTTGAGTTTGACACGGTAAGTCAATATGCCGTTTCAGATTGATCCCTTCTTCGGGAGAATCATTCGCCCACGTTAACTATTTAGACTTTAAAAGGATTCCCTTGCTACTTGAATTTTTTTTCTTCTTTCAAGGCGGAAGTCGCGGAGAGGGGAGGGCCCCTCCACGAATTCCGATCGATCCCTCAAAATTTACAGAAGGTTAACTAATCGCTGAGAAAGCCATTGGAATTAATAAACCTGTCAACAAGATGATCTATAGTCCTCGAAGGTTATGTTTCTCGTTAATTGCTTCAGTCAGACAGGATTTGATGTTTAAAAAAGGCATAATTCCCTCTCTTTTTGATCAGTGTTGCCACTGTGGCATTTTCTTAATTAACATTCTGTGATTCTTCATATTTCCCGCTTTAGAATCAGTTTTACCAAATTAAATTCCACAGCCTTCTTTATCGTGACTTTTTAAGCACATTGTGGATTGCGTATTTCCCGCTTTTTATCCAGTCTAGCCACATCCTGTGTGGTAAACCTGTCAACAAGATGATCTATAGTCCTCGAAGGTTATGTTTCTCGTTAATTGCTTCAGTCAGACAGGATTTGATGTTTAAAAAAGGCATAATTCCCTCTCTTTTTGATCAGTGTTGCCACTGTGGCATTTTCTTAATTAACATTCTGTGATTCTTCATATTTCCCGCTTTAGAATCAGTTTTACCAAATTAAATTCCACAGCCTTCTTTATCGTGACTTTTTAAGCACATTGTGGATTGCGTATTTCCCGCTTTTTATCCAGTCTAGCCACCTCCTGTGTGGTAAACCTGTCAACAAGATGATCTATAGTCCTCGAAGGTTATGTTTCTCGTTAATTGCTTCAGTCAGACAGGATTTGATGTTTAAAAAAGGCATAATTCCCTCTCTTTTTGATCAGTGTTGCCACTGTGGCATTTTCTCGCTATAGCGTTTCTTGATAAAAATTCTACGATTCTTCATATTTCCCGCTTTAGAATCAGTTTGACCAAATTAAATTTCACAGCCTTCTTTATCGTGACTTTTTAAGCACATTTCCCGCTTTTTATCCAGTCTAGCCACCTACATCCTCCTGTGTGGAAAAAGCAAGTTTTGGCAACACTGTAAGGTTGAGGGTTTCTCCGTTTTAAGATAAACATTAATTAAATCTGTTTAATTATAATCGGAAAGAGGAGAGTCCGAGATAATTCATAGCTTCTTTTCTATTTAGGAGTGTACGATCTATTTTTAACCCCTCCGGGCGTATATATCATATCAAAGCCGTAAATTAGTCTAATCAGTGAAAGGTTTTTATTTAGATTTACGACGGGGCATCCTTTTTTGATAAATCGGGAATTTTTATTCCAAGAATTCCCCCAATTCGGACAAAGGGTCTAAGGAGGGAAAAAGGGCAATCGGATTACCGAGTAATCCAATTTATCGGGCGATAAGATTTACTATTTAGAAGGCAGTGATTTAACAAGGTGGCTACACTGATTGGCGGGAGATTTAAAACCGGTAGTCGCTTTTTTTTTGGTGTCAAATTAAGCAATTGTTGATAATCGGTGATTAAAAAAAAAAGTTAACCCGTAATTGAATATCATGGAGCCTTTTAATTACCGATTTAATGACATGGAATTGCGGTGTCATGCGAAAACCATTAAGCGTATAATTAGTTTTTGAAAAGGTTTTCACAAGGGAGGGGGGGTTGGCTAAACTGTGAACACGCAAGGCCCTTGTTAAAGTTGACGTCTCTGAATTATTCCGTCTGGTGGCCCCTCCCAAGTTTTTCGAGAATCATCACAGTCATTACCTAAGTTGAGGCTTAAATTTTTTAACTAATTAAGGCGGGGGTGTACCGTGAGTAAAAAGACATCTGGGACGTTTTTCTGATTTAACACCGTTTTTTAAAAAGAAACTTTTTCTAAAGCCCGATAATTTCATAATGAAGGGTTTCTTTCCACTTTTCCAATTATTTTTTCCCTTGTTATTATCTCCTGAAGTTTATAATTGATTTTTGGAGACGAAGAAATCGATTTATTTTTTGGAGGGAAAATTCGTGGAAGGGCGCCCGAAAAGATAATTAGGGAAGGGACTTGTTGCGTCTTCCGAAGTTCAAAGGACTAACTCCTTGTTGACTCTTGAGACAACCTTTTAGATTCATTATATTCCTTTTTGAAATATTTCCCCGCCCCCTGCCTCCGCCCCCCTAATCCGCCACTTCAAGTTCAAAGACTCCGGCTTTTTTTTCCCTCAACGGTGTTAACTCCTTACGCGATAACTCCCGGCGTTTAATTAAGTCTTTTGTTACTAATTTATCGATTTTGTCTTTTTTTTACATCTCTAAATGGCCTACTTCTTTTAATTTGAGCGTCTGAAGGGCTTCAAAATTAAGAAGGCGGTGTTTTTCAAAAAAATTAGGTTGCCACACTGATTATAAAAGCGCCAATCAACGTTTCCCGCTTTATAGGAACATCCAACATAATTTTTATCTGTTATAGTGCCTTCTTAATCGTAGATTATCAGTTGTCCATTTCAAACGCGGATACCCACGTTAAAAGCAGTACTGCCAACCAAAAAAAATAACCTATAATTCTGAAGGGCTTCAAAATTAAAAATGCGGTGGTTTAAAAAAAAAATTTGGCTGCCACACTGATTATCGACGTTTCCCTCTTTATAGAAAGTGTTACCACCATGATTTTTATCAGTTCTCGGAATGCCTTCTTAATCGTCGCAATTTCTCAGCGTTTAAACCTATTATCTTTACAGTGTTGACAATTTGATTGATTTAACAGATCTTGACGATCAGTGTTGCCACCAGTTAAGTCGTGAAAAGGAAAATGAGTTAAAAATCCGATTCAATTGAATTCCTTCATTAGTTACGTTCGGGAGCGGAACCGGAGCGCATTAAGAAGTTGGGGAAAGAAAAAAATAAATGGAACTTTTGATGTTTCGGTTGATTAATTTTAGTAAATGAGTTTCCTCGTGTTAAAGTAGGATAACAGGTAGGAAAAAATATTATTTTCCCTTCAGGTCACGAAAAGGCAGCACGCCACCTACAGGGCGAAAGCAAAACATTTCAACACCCGGTATTTAATTGTAAAATTAGATTTCACATTAAACTCGACGAAACTAGCGCTGTGCACGCGATGTGGATTTTTACATAAATTACATGTTAATATGATGGCGACTATTTGCCGGCCGAGTCCTCTTTTGAAATTTACGTTTCGCCATTAATATTAATAAGACGAGTTTCCCTCCGTCCTAATCCTATTAACTCTAGTTATCCATATTTCTCGTTTTTACACATTTTATACCCATATTTAGGAGGCAGAGACATCGATAATTACTAAGGTGGCAACACTGTTTATTAAGCGAGGTTTTTCAAATGAGAAACTCATATTTAGAAGTCAGAGACATCGATAATAATCAAGTTGGTAACACTGTTTTTGAGTAGGATCCTTCGTTATAGGTTTTTAAGTTAAGAAATCATGATTTAGTAGGCATTGTTAAAAAAAAAATTCAAGATGGCAACACTGTTTTAAATTGGGAATCTAAGATTTAGGTATGTTAGTTAAAGTATCAGGATTTAGATGGCAGTATTTTTTAAATAGTGATCAAGGTGGAGAGTGAGGTTTTTAAGTCAAGATTTTACGGTTAAATAAGGTATTGCGAGGCCTTGATTATCGTAATAATCAAGGTGGCAACACTGTTTTTAAAGTAGGAATCTACTATATAGGTTGAGAAAATCATGATTTAGAAGGCAGTGTTATTGATAATAATCAAGGTGGCAACACTGATTTCTATCTAGGATGAATAGTATCGCCCCCGGGAGAAGAAACGAAATGAAATATGCATGTTGTCTAAGGATGGATGTCGACTAGGAATGACATGACGTATGTTAATCAAGGAGGCCTTTAAATAATTCATATTTTATTGGTCCCGGGGTGTCATTGTTCGCCCTGGCGGGGAACTTGAAAAAACAAAAAGGGCGGGAATCTCATTATGTGATAATCTCGTCATTAGAACTCCATGCAAATGGGCCAACAGCTTGTTTTCGAAGTTAACATAAATATTTTTTAGTTGACACACCTTTCCTCGTATTATCAACAGAAAATGTTGCCACCTTAATTGTATTTTTGTAATTTTAATTTCTTATAATCACCTTACATGTGATTCTAAGTCTTCTCTGATTCATCCTTAACCTCAAAAGATTGTTAAAAAGCCGCTTCCCCACCATGATTGCTATTATGTATAAATACTGCCTTCTAAATCGTGATTCTTTAGCTTACTAACCGATAACGTAGATTCCCCGGCTCAAAAACAGTGTTGCCACCTTGATTATTATCTAAATCACTGCTTCCTAAATTTTAATTTCTTTACTTTCACACCTAAAAACGTCGATTCCCACTAAAAGAGTAGATTCTGGCGTAAAAAACAGTGTTGCCATGTATAACTGCTTTCTTCATCTTAATTCATTTACTAATAACCCTAAATCGTAGATTCCCGCTTTAAGAAAGTGGTACCACCTTAAATATCGTCAAATTCACATTATAATCCAGATAACTTCTCTAATATACCTAAATCGTAGATTCCCGCTTTAAAACAGTGTTGCCACCTTGATTATTCAAGGATGCAATGGTACAATTAATAGTACCAACCACCTTACTTGAGTATATGAAAACAAGATTCACGTTAATCGCACCGCCTCCTTGATTGTGAATGAGCACATATAAAAGACGTTTTTGAATCCATTTTTCTCTCCTGAAAGTTCTTTGTTTTACTTGAGGTTATTCGTGAAAAAAAAGATTCCACGGCCACCCTAATCGCAAAAACGGATTCCTATGCCTCCTTGATTATGAATCATTTCAGAGCCTTCTAAATCGCATAGAACGTTTTAGTATCCACTCTTCCGTCCTGGAAGTTTTCTCCCTCGAATTTTTTTTTTCTTCCGAACTTTTTAAATGTGTTGATACCTTTTGATCGAAATCACGCAAGAATTCATTCCTCAACATAATTTTTTGGCCCGGTGTGGTGGTGGTGGTGGGGGGGGGGGGGTAGGAGTGGGGATAAAAGAAATTAACGCTTCGTTAACTAGTTGTAAAAGGTGTGATTTAAGAGGGAAACGTCCACTTTTTTTTTTTTTTTTTTTTTTTCTCCCGTGTGTTTTCTTTCTTCCGTGTGTAAACATTTTTCTTTAATTTTGAGTATTTAGCCAAGTGTAGGGAGGTTTTCGTCCTAATCCCCTTTTCGTTTTAAATACGCCCTAACCCCCCCCCCCCCCCCCAGGCCCTTTTTATGCGCTCATCTGATATCCGAGAGGGAAAAACATCCTTTGAGGTGAAAGAAAGAAGAAAAAAAAAAAAAGGATTTTTCAAACGTGTGATAAAAAAGCCTTTTTGCCCACTACTGCAATATCTCGACTATCTCTTAAACATCCCAATAAGGAAAATAACATTTTTAATAATTATTCGATGATTAATCTGATAATGATTTAGAAGGCAGTGTTTTTGGGCAATGAAAAAAGGTGGTGATTGTAAACTGAGAATGTTCTTGGGTTAGTTATTTGAGGATTAACTGAAGGCTTTTGATGAAAATCAAGTTGGCAGCACTGTTCTTAAAGCGGGAGTCTATCGTTTATTGTATATAAAAAAATCCACAGCCTTCTAAATCAATAAAACGTTTAAGAATCCACAGTTTACAGAATACATATATCGCTTTTGACGTCACAAAAGAGACTAAAGAATCCACAGCCTTCTAAATCGATGAAACGTTCTTGAATCCACAGCTTATGAAATCTATCGTTTTTTTTGTGGGTAAAAAATCCACAGCCTCCTAAATCGATAAAACGCTCTAGAATCCGCAGCTCACTAAATCTTTCGTTTTATACTCCAACAAAGTGGGTAAAAAATCGACAGCCTCCTTAATCGATAAAAAATTCTGGAATCCACAGCTTTAAATCTAGAATCCAAGTTTAGCCTTTTTCCTAAATAAAAAATCCACAGCCTCCTAAATCGATAACACATCCTAAAATCCAATGCTTATGAAATCTATCGTTTTTCGCGGGTAAAAAATCCACTGCCTCCTATATCGATAAAACATTCTAGAATCCACAGGTTATGAAGTGTTTTTCGCGGGTAAAAAATCCACAGCCTCCTAATTCGATAAAACGTTCTAGAATCCACAGCTTATGAAATCTATCGTTTTTTTTTTGTGGGTAAAAAATCCACAGCCTCTTAAATCGATAAAACGCTCAGGAATCCACAGCTTACAGAATATATCGTTTAGCACAAAAGTGCCTTCAGAATCCAGAGCCTCCTAAATCGTTAAAGCGTTCTAGAATCCACAGGTAACCAATGGTTTGATTGTGATCAAGGTGGCAACACTGGTTTTTAAGCTGAATTAAGTTAAAATATGAAAAGGATGATGGAGTCCCCTAAGCCGGAATGTCTCTTTAAGCCTTACCGCAAATAAAAACCCTGTTAGAATAAAGATGAGTTGTTGAATTAGAGATGTTTTCGAAGGTGCGTGGCGGGAGGGTTGTCTGGTAGCGGGGGCGGCGGGGGAGGGGGATGAAAGAGCGTAAAATGGGAATTCAGACAAGAGAAAAAGCCTTCTATTTGCCATTGTCTTCATTGTTTACCTTTTCTTTCGCACGGCCGACTCCAATATCAACGTGCTAAAGAGACCTCTTTAAAAGCCGATCATCCAGAAAAATTACCCCAATTTTGACGTCACAAATACGTCATTTTTGGTCAAAATTAGAAAGAAGAGATTTACAAGGCCTTGGATAATTGGTTCGTTTAGATGGCTTAATTTTCTAGAACGTTTTAACGATTTAGCATCCAGATTCTCAAAACGTGTACCCGTTTTCCCCCTGTTGTGACGTCACAAATACGTCATTTTTGGTCATAATTAGAAGGAAGATATTTAGAACGCCTTGGATACTAAACCGCTTCGTTTAGATGGCTTTAATTTCTAGAACTTAACGATTTAGGATCCCGATTCTCAAAACGTTTACTCGTTTTCCACACTGTTGTGACCTCACAAATACGTCATTTTTGGTCAAAATTAGAAAGAAGAGATTTAGAAGGCCTTGGATATTGATGGCTTTATTTTCTAGAACGTTTTAACCATTTAGCATCCAGATTCTCAAAATGCTTACCAGTTTTTCCCCGATTGTGACGTCACAAATACGTCATTTTTGGTCAAAATTAGAAAGAAGAGATTTACAAGGCCTTGGATAATTGGTTCGTTTAGATGGCTTAATTTTCTAGAACGTTTTAACGATTTAGCATCCAGATTCTCAAAACGTGTACCCGTTTTCCCCCTGTTGTGACGTCACAAATACGTCATTTTTGGTCAAAATTAGAAGGAAGATATTTAGAACGCCTTGGATACTAAACCGCTTCGTTTAGATGGCTTTGATTTCTAGAACTTAACGATTTAGGATCCCGATTCTCAAAACGTTTACTCGTTTTCCACACTGTTGTGACCTCACAAATACGTCATTTTTGGTCAAAATTAGAAAGAAGAGATTTACAAGGCCTTGGATAATTGGTTCGTTTAGATAGCTTTATTTTCTAGAACGTTTTAACGATTTAGCATCCAGATTCTCAAAATGCTTACCAGTTTTTCCCCGATTGTGACGTCACAACTACGTAATTTTTGGTCAAAATTAGATAGAAGAGATTTAGAAGGCCTTGGATAATTGGTTCGTTTAGATGGCTTTATTTTCTAGAACGTTTTAACGATTTAGCATCCAGATTCTCAAAACGTTTACCCGTTTTCCCCCCTGTTGTGACGTCACAAATACGTAATTTTTGGTCAAAATTAGATAGAAGAGATTTAGAAGGCCTTGGATAATTGGTTCGTTTAGATGGCTTTATTTTCTAGAACGTTTAACGATTTTGCATCCATATTCTCAAAATGCTTACCAGTTTTTCCCCGATTGTGACGTCACAACTACGTAATTTTTGGTCAAAATTAGATAGAAGAGATTTAGAAGGCCTTGATAATTGGCTCGTTTAGATGGCTTTATTTTCTAGAACGTTTTAACGATTTAGCATCCAGATTCTCAAAATGCTTACCAGTTTTTCCCCGATTGTGACGTCACAACTACGTAATTTTTGGTCAAAATTAGATAGAAGAGATTTAGAAGGCCTTGGATAATTGGTTCGTTTAGATGGCTTTATTTTCTAGAACGTTTTAACCATTTAGCATCCAGATTCTCAAAATGCTTACCAGTTTTTCCCCGATTGTGACGTCACAACTACGTAATTTTTGGTCAAAATTAGATAGAAGAGATTTAGAAGGCCTTGGATAATTGGTTCGTTTAGATGGCTTTATTTTCTAGAACGTTTTAACGATTTTGCATCCAGATTCTCAAAATGCTTACCAGTTTTTCCCCGATTGTGACGTCACAACTACGTAATTTTTGGTCAAAATTAGATAGAAGAGATTTAGAAGGCCTTGGATAATTGGCTCGTTTAGATGGCTTTATTTTCTAGAACGTTTTAACGATTTAGCATCCAGATTCTCAAAATGCTTACCAGTTTTTCCCCGATTGTGACGTCACAACTACGTAATTTTTGGTCAAAATTAGATAGAAGAGATTTAGAAGGCCATGGATAATTGGTTCGTTTAGATGGCTTTATTTTCTAGAACGTTTTAACGATTTAGCATCCAGATTCTCAAAACGTTTACCCGTTTTCCCCCCTGTTGTGACGTCACAAATACGTAATTTTTGGTCAAAATTAGATAGAAGAGATTTAGAAGGCCTTGGATAATTGGTTCGTTTAGATGGCTTTATTTTCTAGAACGTTTTAACGATTTTGCATCCATATTCTCAAAATGCTTACCAGTTTTTCCCCGATTGTGACGTCACAACTACGTAATTTTTGGTCAAAATTAGATAGAAGAGATTTAGAAGGCCTTGATAATTGGCTCGTTTAGATGGCTTTATTTTCTAGAACGTTTTAACGATTTAGCATCCAGATTCTCAAAATGCTTACCAGTTTTTCCCCGATTGTGACGTCACAACTACGTAATTTTTGGTCAAAATTAGATAGAAGAGATTTAGAAGGCCTTGGATAATTGGTTCGTTTAGATGGCTTTATTTTCTAGAACGTTTTAACCATTTAGCATCCAGATTCTCAAAATGCTTACCAGTTTTTCCCCGATTGTGACGTCACAACTACGTAATTTTTGGTCAAAATTAGATAGAAGAGATTTAGAAGGCCTTGGATAATTGGTTCGTTTAGATGGCTTTATTTTCTAGAACGTTTTAACGATTTTGCATCCAGATTCTCAAAATGCTTACCAGTTTTTCCCCGATTGTGACGTCACAACTACGTAATTTTTGGTCAAAATTAGATAGAAGAGATTTAGAAGGCCTTGGATAATTGGCTCGTTTAGATGGCTTTATTTTCTAGAACGTTTTAACGATTTAGCATCCAGATTCTCAAAATGCTTACCAGTTTTTCCCCGATTGTGACGTCACAACTACGTAATTTTTGGTCAAAATTAGATAGAAGAGATTTAGAAGGCCTTGGATAATTGGTTCGTTTAGATGGCTTTATTTTCTAGAACGTTTTAACGATTTAGCATCCAGATTCTCAAAACGTTTACCCGTTTTCCCCCCTGTTGTGACGTCACAAATACGTAATTTTTGGTCAAAATTAGATAGAAGAGATTTAGAAGGCCTTGGATAATTGGTTCGTTTAGATGGCTTTATTTTCTAGAACGTTTTAACGATTTTGCATCCATATTCTCAAAATGCTTACCAGTTTTTCCCCGATTGTGACGTCACAACTACGTAATTTTTGGTCAAAATTAGATAGAAGAGATTTAGAAGGCCTTGATAATTGGCTCGTTTAGATGGCTTTATTTTCTAGAACGTTTTAACGATTTAGCATCCAGATTCTCAAAATGCTTACCAGTTTTTCCCCGATTGTGACGTCACAACTACGTAATTTTTGGTCAAAATTAGATAGAAGAGATTTAGAAGGCCTTGGATAATTGGTTCGTTTAGATGGCTTTATTTTCTAGAACGTTTTAACCATTTAGCATCCAGATTCTCAAAATGCTTACCAGTTTTTCCCCGATTGTGACGTCACAACTACGTAATTTTTGGTCAAAATTAGATAGAAGAGATTTAGAAGGCCTTGGATAATTGGTTCGTTTAGATGGCTTTATTTTCTAGAACGTTTTAACGATTTTGCATCCAGATTCTCAAAATGCTTACCAGTTTTTCCCCGATTGTGACGTCACAACTACGTAATTTTTGGTCAAAATTAGATAGAAGAGATTTAGAAGGCCTTGGATAATTGGCTCGTTTAGATGGCTTTATTTTCTAGAACGTTTTAACGATTTAGCATCCAGATTCTCAAAATGCTTACCAGTTTTTCCCCGATTGTGACGTCACAGCTACGTCATTTTCGGTAAAATTAGAAACGAGACTTTTTTATACAACGTCTTAAAATTAACTTTCCAAATGTCTTTTTTTTTCTCTCTTCAATTAAGACTTATTAACGCCTTCAACGCTTATTTAAGACCCATTAACTTTAACAAGGATGCCGTTTAATTCGTCCACTCATTAATTTTTTTTTCTTTTTTTCTTATTTTAAAATTTGTATTTATTGAAATGACATTATCTGGGAGAATCAAAGGGATACTCAAATATTGTCGGGTTAATTGTACCGTATATCGTTAATTATCATATTAATTTCCGACGGCGTTGATTTGTTAAAATCCGAGGGTTTTAAAATTGTAATTTCATGTTTTCATATTTGTTTTTTCATTCTTTTGAGGTTTCAAAAAACGATTCAATAGGCTGTGGATTCTAGAACGATATATTTCGTAAGCTGTGGATTTTAGAACTTTAGATTTAGTAGGTCGTGGATAATTTACCCAGATTTTTGGCTTCTGAAAACGACTGATTTCGTGAGCTGTGGATTCTAGAACGTTTTAAGGATTTAGGAGGCTGTAGTTTGCGCCTAAAACGCTCTGGATTCTCAAACTTATCAATAAAGGATGCTTTGGATTTTTTTAACCCAATTTTTTGGCGCCTAAAACGACAGATTTCGTGAGCTGTGGATTCTAGAACGTTTTAAGGATTTAAGGCTGTGGTTTGCGCCTAAAACTGGATTCTCAAACTTATCAATAAAGGAGGCTTTGGATTTTTTAACCCAATTTTTTGGCGCCTAAAACGACAGATTTCGTGAGCTGTGGATTCTAGAACGTTTTAAGGATTTAGGAGGCTGTGGTTTGCGCCTAAAACGCTCTGGATTCTCAAACTTATCAATAAAGGAGGCTTTGGATTTTTTAACCCAATTTTTTGGCGCCTAAAACGACAGATTTCGTGAGCTGTGGATTCTAGAACGTTTTAAGGATTTAGGAGGCTGTGGTTTGCGCCTAAAACGCTCTGGATTCTCAAACTTATCAATAAAGGAGGCTTTGGATTTTTTAACCCAATTTTTTGGCGCCTAAAACGACAGATTTCGTGAGCTGTGGATTCTAGAACGTTTTAAGGATTTAGGAGGCTGTGGTTTGCGCCTAAAACGCTCTGGATTCTCAAACTTATCAATAAAGGAGGCTTTGGATTTTTTTAACCCAATTTTTTGGCGCCTAAAACGACAGATTTCGTGAGCTGTGGATTCTAGAACGTTTTAAGGATTTAGGAGGCTGTGGTTTGCGCCTAAAACGCTCTGGATTCTCAAACTTATCAATAAAGGAGGCTTTGGATTTTTTAACCCAATTTTTTGGCGCCTAAAACGACAGATTTCGTGAGCTGTGGATTCTAGAACGTTTTAAGGATTTACGAGGCTGTGGTTTGCGCCTAAAACGCTCTGGATTCTCAAACTTATCAATAAAGGAGGCTTTGGATTTTTTAACCCAATTTTTTGGCGCCTAAAACGACAGATTTCGTGAGCTGTGGATTCTAGAACGTTTTAAGGATTTAGGAGGCTGTGGTTTGCGCCTAAAACTGGATTCTCAAACTTATCAATACAGGAGGCTTTGGATTTTTTAACCCAATTTTTGGCGCCTAAAACGACAGATTTCGTCGACCTTATTCTTGGCTACTAGATGAGTTAAGAAGGCTTTGGATTCTATAACGTTTTAACGATTCTGGAGGCCGTGGATTCTACAACTTCCTCCAATATTTAGGATTGTCACACCCCAATTGATAATAAAGCTTAAAAAATTATTTATCTTTGGATTTCAAAGTATTTAGAAGGCCCTGCATTCTAACGTAGAAAATCGATAGATTTAGAAGGCTGTGTATTCTTGATGATTCAGGTTTCTGTAGATTCTTAAGATTTAGGAGGCTGTGGTCCTCTGAAATGTTTTAAGGCCTATTAGGTCAATTTACACCCAATTCGTGAGATATAAAAAGGTAGATTTAGAAGGCTGTGGATTGTGAATTTACACCCGATTCGTTAGGTATAAAAAGGTAGATTTAGAAGGCTGTGGATTTTAGAACGTTAGAACGATTTTGAAGGCTGTAGATTCTAAATTTCCAATTCGTGAGCTATGAAAAGGTAGATTTAGAAGGCTGTGGATTTTACGTTAGAACGATTATGAAGGCTGTAGTATCTTTCCAATTCGTGAGGTATAAAAAGGTAGATTTAGAAGGCTGTGGATTTTCGAACAGAACGATTATGAAGGCTGTAGTATCTTTCCAATTCGTGAGATATAAAAAGGTAGATTTAGAAGGCTGTGGATTGTGAATTTACACCCGATTCGTTAGGTATAAAAAGGTAGATTTAGAAGGCTGTGGATTTTAGAACGTTAGAACGATTTTGAAGGCTGTAGATTCTAAATTTACAATTCGTGAGCTATGAAAAGGTAGATTTAGAAGGCTGTGGATTTTACGTTAGAACGATTATGAAGGCTGTAGTATCTTACCAATTCGTGAGATATAAAAAGGTAGATTTAGAAGGCTGTGGATTTTAGAACGTTAGAACGATTTTGAAGGCTGTAGATTCTAAATTTACAATTCGTGAGCTATGAAAAGGTAGATTTAGAAGGCTGTGGATTTTACGTTAGAACGATTATGAAGGCTGTAGTATCTTACCAATTCGTGAGGTATAAAAAGGTAGATTTAGAAGGCTGTGGATTGTAAATTTACACCCAATTCGTGACGTATAAAAAGGTAGATTTAGATGGCTGTGGATTTTCGAACAGAACGATTATGAAGGCTGTAGTATCTTTCCAATTCGTGAGATATAAAAAGGTAGATTTAGAAGGCTGTGGATTGTAAATTTACACCCAATTTGTGACGTATAAAAAGGTAGATTTAGAAGGCTGTGGATTTTCGAACAGAACGATTAAGAAGGCTGTAGTATCTTTCCAATTCGTGAGATAATATAAAAAGGTAGATTTAGAAGGCTGTGGATTGTGAATTTACACCGATTCGTTAGGTATAAAAAGGTAGATTTAGAAGGCTGTGGATTTTAGAACGTTAGAACGATTTTAAGGCTGTAGATTCCAAATTTCTAATTCGTGAGCTATGAAAAGGTAGATTTAGAAGGCTGTGGATTTTACGTTAGAACGATTATGAAGGCTGTAGTATCTTTCCAATTCGTGAGATATAAAAAGGTAGATTTAGAAGGCTGTGGATTGTAAATTTACACCCAATTCGTGACGTATAAAAAGGTAGATTTAGAAGGCTGTGGATTTTCGAACAGAACGATTATCAAGGCTGTAGTATCTTTCCAATTCGTGAGATAATATAAAAAGGTAGATTTAGAAGGCTGTGGATTGTGAATTTACACCGATTCGTTAGGTATAAAAAGGTAGATTTAGAAGGCTGTGGATTTTAGAACGTTAGAACGATTTTGAAGGCTGTAGATTCCAAATTTCTAATTCGTGAGCTATGAAAAGGTAGATTTAGAAGGCTGTGGATTTTACGTTAGAACGATTATGAAGGCTGTAGTATCTTTCCAATTCGTGAGGTATAAAAAGGTAGATTTAGAAGGCTGTGGATTGTAAATTTACACCCAATTCGTGACGTATAAAAAGGTAGATTTAGAAGGCTGTGTATTCTAGATGATTTAGGTTTCTGTAGATTCTTAAGATTTAGGAGGCTGTGGTCCTCTGAAATGTTTTAAGGCCTATTAGGTCGGATACAAGTTAGAATAACCTAATAAAAAGCCAATAAGAAAGGGAAAAAAAAGTTAGGGGTTAAATCTAATTTCAAGGTATGAACCTCAAGGAGGCCTTTCCTTAGGGCCCTTTACAGGAAGTGATTAAGGAAGGAAATGAAGCGGAAAAGGGCTGACCGACCCTTCGGATCTGACCCCTAATCACAAACAGATCATTTGAGGGCAATCTTGATTATTTCGGTCTCACTGCCTCATTTAATTACACCCATTTTTTTTCTTTTTTTTTTTTTTTAAATCCTCTGCTCATAAATATACAGGGTTGAGGTAAGTGTATAAAAATTTCCATTTAAATATGGTAGTATAAAATTATTTTCAAGACTCTCGATGGGCAAGTCGAGATAAAGACGTGAGCCTCATTAGCGTTTGAAGGAAAAGTCCCCCTTAAGGGATGTGGGGGGAGGGGGAGTGGGTGGGGGGGGGGGAATTACGGCTGTACGGCCTCTATTGGCAATAAACAAAATCGCTTTACATAAACACTTTTAGGCTTTTATCTCCTCGAAAATCTTGTCAATTCACCCGGCAGCCTTGAGGGCCTTCATAAAAAAAAAGGAAGGGAATTAAAAGGTTGGACGTGTGACTGAACCTGCAGAAATCACTGCCTTCTCAATCGATAAAAATTAGATAATCCCTTTTAAATCGTCTGATGGACTAGAATCCATCGCCTCCTGAATCCTTGAAAGTTTCTAGAACCAGACCTTACTAAGTTAAAAATTTTGAATCCACAGCCTTCATAATCGTACTAACGTTCTAAAACCCACAGCCATCTAAATCTACCTTTTCATACTTCACGAATTGGAAATTTAGAATCTACAGCCTTCAAAATCGTTCTAACGTTCTAAAATCCACAGCCTTCTAAATCTGCCTTTTTATACCTCACGAATTGGGTGTAAATTTACAATCCACAGCCTTCTAAATCTACCTTTTTATACCTCACGAATTGGAAAGATACTACAGCCTTCATCATCGTTCTAACGTTCTAAAATCCACAGCCTTCAATATCGTTCTAACGTTCTAAAATCCACTGCCTTCTAAATCTACCTTTTCATCTTCACGAATTGGAAATTTAGAATCTACATAATCGTTCTATCGTTCTAAAATCCACAGCCTTCTAAATGAATCGTCAAAGGCTCACAAAATTTCGTCGTTTAATCGTCGGCTTTAGATTCTACGGAAATTCGCCGTTTTGATTTCCACGGCCTCCTGAATCGTCTATTAACTTCAAAGTCTATTAAAAAAAAAGTCTTTATCTGTATCAGTACTAAATCTTCATCAACATGTTCCGCTTAAGAAACAGTGTTGCCACCATGTGATTCTAAGTCTTCTCTGATTCATCCATAACCTCAAAAGATTGTTAAAAAGCCGCTTCCCCACCATGATTGCTATTATGTATAAATACTGCCTTCTAAATCGTGATTCTTTACCTTACAAACCGATAACGTAGATTCCCCGGTTCATAAACAGTGTTGCCACCTTGATTATTATCTAAATCACTGCTTCCTAAATTTTAATTTCTTTACTTTCACACCTAAAAACGTCGATTCCCACTAAAAGAGTAGATTCTGGCGTAAAAAACAGTGTTGCCATGTATAAAGCACTGCTTTCTTCATCTTAATTTATTTATTAATAACCCTAAGTCGTAGATTCTCGCTTTAAGACAGTGGTACCACCATAAATATCGTCAAATTCACATTATAATCCAGATAACTTCTCTAACATACCTAAATCGTAGATTCCCGCTTTAAAACAGTGTTGCCACCTTGATTATTCAAGGATGCAATGGTACAATTAATAGTACCAACCACCTTACTTGAGTATATGAAAACAAGATTCACGTTAATCGCACCGCCTCCTTGATTGTGAATGAGCACATATAAAAGACGTTTTTGAATCCATTTTTCTCTCCTGAAAGTTCTTTGTTTTACTTGAGGTTATTCGTGAAAAAAAAGATTCCACGGCCACCCTAATCGCAAAAACGGATTCCTATGCCTATTTGATTATGAATCATTTCAGAGCCTTCTAAATCGCATAGAACGTTATAGAATCCACTCTTCCGTCCTGGAAGTTTTCTCGTGTATCCTGAATCGTTCTAAACTTCAAAGTCTATTAAAAAAAAGTCTTTATCCCGCTTTTGTAATCAGTGTTGCCACCATAAAAAGAGGATAAATAATATTTTCTTTTCTCATTAATGTCTAATATGAATAATTTATGATTATTTTTTTTAAAAACCATTTGTTTTCGCTAATTACTCGTTGTTTCGAGAGAGGCCGTAGAAGTGGCGAACCTGTTAAGGAGATCCTTTCGAAGTTGTCTCTAATTCATTTTCATTTAATTACCATTCCCTCTTTCTCGCCAAGGCTGAAACTGAAGGTGTGGGTGGCAGAAAAAAAAAAAAAAAAAAATGCGTCCCCGGTGTACAAGACAAACGTGGTCTACGCGGAGGCACACATTTCAACTCCCGGTCACGATTCTGGAATTTGTATTTCCTCTTTTGTCCGCCAGGCGGTTTTACACCGACCTTTTTAATTGTCCCCCCCCCCTTTTGCTCATTTGCATATATTCAGATTATATAGCACGCATTAACACTATCGACAAGGTTTACTCAGTAAATCTTATTGCTCCAATTAGTACTTTGTTTTTTTTTCCTCGTTCAAATAGTTTCCTTTGTGAAATTACAATAATTGCGCCATATAGCGATATAGAAGGCTTAGAAACGTTTTTATCATTCGGAAGGCCATTTCTTATATAAAACTGCGAGTCTAGAGCTTAACTATTTAGAAGGCTTGTGGAGATTTCACGGGGTATCTAAAACGGCGGATGTAGGAGGCTGTGGAGTCAGAACCGCTTTAACTATTTAGAAGGCCATGCGATTGTGGAGATTTTCTCGTATCTAAAACGACGGGTTTTGGTGTATGTGGAGTCTAGTGCGTTTTAACTATTTAGAAGGCCATGGATTGTGGAGATTTCACGGGATCTCTGGTATCTAAAACGACGGATTTAGGAGGCTGTGGATTTCAGAACGTCAAAGGAGCCTACTAAATCACTGAAATTTTCTAGTATCCACAGCCTTTGAATTATCCAAATTTTCTATTATCTACAGCCTACTAAATTATCCAAATTTTCTAGTAGCTACAGCCTTTTAAATTATCCAAATTATCTAGTATCCACAGCCTACTAAATCGTTCAAATTTTCTTGTATCCGCAGCCTCCTAAATTATACAAATTTTCTAGTATTTACAGCGTTCTAAATTATACAAATTTTCTAGTATCCACAGCCTTCTATATTATCCAAATTTTCTAGTTTCCAAGGCCTTTTAAATTATCCAAATTTTGTAGCATCCACAGCCTTCTATATTATCCAAATTTTCTAGTTTCCAAGGCCTTTTAAATTATACAAGTTTTGTAGTATCCACAGCCTACTAAATCGTTCAAATTTTCTAGTATCCGCAGCCTCCTAAATCACTCAAATTTTCTAGTATCGAAAGCCTTTTAAAATATCCAAATTTTCTAGTATCCACAGCGTCCTAAATTACTTAAATTTTCTAATATCCAAAGCCTTTTAAATTATCCGAATTTTCTAGGGTCCGCAGCCTACTAAATTATCCAAATTTTCTAGTATCCACAGCCTTCTATATTATCCAAATTTTCTAGTATCCACAGCGTCCTAAATTACTTAAATTTTCTAATATCCAAAGCCTTTTAAATTATCCGAATTTTCTAGGGTCCGCAGCCTACTAAATTATCCAAATTTTCTAGTATCCACAGCCTTCTATATTATCCAAATTTTCTAGTATCCACAGCGTCCTAAATTACTTAAATTTTCTAATATCCAAAGCCTTTTAAATTATCCGAATTTTCTAGGGTCCGCAGCCTACTAAATTATCCAAATTTTCTAGTATCCACAGCCTTCTATATTATCCAAATTTTCTAGTTTCCAAGGCCTTTTAAATTATCCAAATTTTGTAGTATCCACAGCCATCTAAATTATCCAAATTTTCTAGTGTCCACAGCTGACTAAATCATGAAAAGTTTTTAGTAACCAAAGCCTCCTAAATCTTTTCCTGGTGTCTTCTGGCTCCTAAATGGCGGAAAAGGAGTTTAAAAATGGTTTTCGAGATCGATTAAAGTTGTGTGAAAGGGAGTTTCCTCTGGGAGTTTGGGAGATTGAAGCCCGGGTTTGAGAAGGGTTGAGGGAGGGCGAACTTAAATTACACCTACGTTAATTATGATCCTCAACTCGATTAGGGACAAATAGGGGTTTTAAAGTTTTGCCCCTCAACTGGAAACGATCCGACGCCGCGGCGGGGAACGTTCCTTCCGGTCGGCAAGCACCAAAATGGGATTCGGCCTCTCGAGTTGTCTAATCGCGTCATCAGGTGATATTAGGGATTACAAAGGGCGAGGTAGGGGGTTCCCTTCATCGTCAATACTGATGAAGGAAATCTCCCCCACCACCGCCACCACCACTCTCCCCCCCCCTCTTTTCTGATTAATACGCCCTCTGTCATCATTACAACAAATTCCCCTTGACGAGATGCAAAATCCACCCCCATCCCCCTCTCCCTTTAACAGACCTTCTGTCCTCCCTTTTCCTTTGGGCTTCTTAGAACAAGTCGCTTGTTCAAATCTCCTTATTTAATCTTTTTTTTTTTTTCATTTTTTTTTTCAATTTACGTTAGTGGTTCAACGAATTCGTAAAAAAAAAAACATTTTCATGGAAATTTTTTATCGGATTCCCTGGGTCATTTACCTTCAGAGACGGAGTACATCCGTCGGTAAGCGTTTTAGAATCCTCAGCCTTCTTAATCGTGGAATTATAGAATCTACTGCCTCCTAAATCCGTCGGTAAGAGTTTTAGAATCCTCAGCCTTCTTAATCGTGGAATTATAGAATCTACGGCCTCCTAAATCCGTCGGTAAGCGTTTTAGAATCCTCTGCCTCTTAATCGTGAAATTATAGAATCTACGGCCTCCTAAATCCGTCGGTAAGCGTTTTTGAATCCTCAGCCTTCTTAATCGTGGAATTATAGAATCTACTGCCTCCTAAATCCGTCGGTAAGCGTTTTAGAATCCTCAGCCTTCTTAATCGTGGAATTATAGAATCTAAGGCCTCCTAAATCCGTCGGTAAGCGTTTTAGAATCCTCAGCCTTCTTAATCGTGGAATTATAGTATCTACTGCCTCCTAAATCCGTCGGTAAGCGTTTTAGAATCCTCAGCCTTCTTAATCGTGGAATTATAGAATCTACGGCCTCCTAAATCCGTCGGTAAGCGTTTTAGAATCCTCTGCCTCTTAATCGTGAAATTATAGAATCTACGGCCTCCTAAATCCGTCGGTAAGCGTTTTTGAATCCTCAGCCTTCTTAATCGTGGAATTATAGAATCTACTGCCTCCTAAATCCGTCGGTAAGCGTTTTAGAATCCTCAGCCTTCTTAATCGAGGAATTATAGAATCTAAGGCCTCCTAAATCCGTCGGTAAGCGTTTTAGAATCCTCAGCCTTCTTAATCGTGGAATTATAGAATCTACTGCCTCCTAAATCCGTCGGTAAGCGTTTTAGAATCCTCAGCCTTCTTAATCGTGGAATTATAGAATCTAAGGCCTCCTAAATCCGTCGGTAAGCGTTTTAGAATCCTCAGCCTTCTTAATCGTGGAATTATAGAATCTAAGGCCTCCTAAATCCGTCGGTAAGCGTTTTAGAATCCTCAGCCTTCTTAATCGTGGAATTATAGAATCTAAGGCCTCCTAAATCCGTCGGTAAGCGTTTTAGAATCCTCAGCCTTCTTAATCGTGGAATTATAGAATCTAAGGCCTCCTAAATCCGTCGGTAAGCGTTTTAGAATCCTCAGCCTTCTTAATCGTGGAATTATAGAATCTAAGGCCTCCTAAATCCGTCGGTAAGCGTTTTAGAATCCTCAGCCTTCTTAATCGTGGAACTATAGAATCTACAGCTAAATCCGTCCTTTTTTGACTACGTGAAAGTTCTTGAATGCTATCCTCAGCTCAAATCATAGACTCTACAGCCTCCGAAGCCCGTCGCTTTAGATTCCTTAAATTACGTCAATGCTTTATAATCCACAGCCTTCTAAATCGTCGAATTTCCCTCCTTTATACTTCCCCCTCCGTTATACATCCCCTCCATTATACTTCCCCCTCCATTATACTTCCCCCTCCGTTATACTTCCCCGTCCTATATTTTTACTTCTCTTTAAGGAAGTTTTCGTTGGAAGCTCGTCAAACTATGTAGTACTTTTTTCTCTCTTTAAATCGAAATATCTCAAGAACGGATGGACCGATTTTCGTAAATGAACTATTTTTGAAAAGCTCTCTAGCGCACAAATTTTAATAATGCTTTGAAGTCGTAGAAACTGCTGGTTTTTGATAAATTTGAGTTAAAATGGCGATTTTTTTTCGCTTCTCTATCTTAAAATTGAGATAACTCGAGAACGGATGGACCTATTTTCGTAAATGAACACTTTTTTGAAAGCTCTCTAAAAGGCGCATGGATCCTAATAACTTATGAACCACAGCCATCTAAATCTAGAATCCAAAGTTTTCCAAATCGTTCACATCCACAGCTTCCTAAATCGCCTGATCAATCTAGAATCCACAGTGAATCGTTCTAAAATCCACAGCCTTCTCAATAATTTACGAAATGACGCATAAGAGAAAGAAAATTTTTTCAACCAAAATCAGTTGGTATTCCGAGTGTTTTAACGCCCACATTTTTTTTTTGTGCACCCCGAAGAAGTCCAGAAAAAAAAAGAACACGATCCTCTAAATAACCGCCCGGGGACTATTTATGTAGACAGGCGGACAATGGCAAATTTTAATCGGGGGCTTGAGTCCCTCCAATTTTTTTTTTAGACTCAAGAATTCGCGGATTTGAATTTCACATCGTAGACATAAAGAAGTCCCCTGGGGGGAGGGGGGAGGGGGGGGACTCCCGCATTTTCTCCGAGCGCAAGGTTGGATTCCGTCAATTCATTAAATCTTACATTCCTTTTTCGGTTTTTTCAGTAAACAACCTTTTAACCCCCCCCCCCCCCCGCGGGTGCCCCGCCATAATTTCTAAAACGGCCGGGTTTTACTTTAAATGGCGCGAAAGTGAATAATTCTACGCAAAAGCTTTTATCGTAAAATCTAATCCAGTTATAATAAAATAAGTAGAAACTCTGGAGTTGGTGATAAAAAGAATCCCGAGGGACCTATTTCAGAATCCACTGCCTTCTAAATCGTTTAATCCTTCTTGGGAATCCACATCCTTCTAAATCTATCGTTTTAGTAGTAAAACGTCAAGAATCCAAGCTGAAAATTCCATTCAACATCACACGGAATCGTGGAAACGTCCTAAAAACCTAAGCCCACTAAATCCAGAGAAGAAATATTTTTATGTTGGTAGACTTGGATAATGGTAGGCGAGGGGGGATGGGAAGGGGAGGGGGAGGGGGGATTATAAATCCATTTTTGAGGATCCAATTCCAGAATCCAGCGCCTCCTAAATCGTCCAATCAAGAATTTACAGCCTTCTAAATTCTTAGATTCAGAACCGTATTCTACGTTTCGACGATTTATAAGAGAAGAAATATTTTTTATGTTGGTAGACTTGGAAAATGGTAGGCGAGGTGGGTGGGTAGGGGAGGGGAAGTATAAAGCAGCATTCACGGAATTTAAGGAGTCAATAACAATGGATTCAGAAGGCTGTGGATTCTGTGATTCGGCGATTTAGAAGGCTGAGGAGTCTATGATTCGTCGATTTAGAAAGCTGTGGATTATAAAGCATTGACGTTAATTTAAGGAGTCAAAAACGACAGATTCAGGAGGCCATGAGGTTTTCCAGTACCCAAAATTATATCGGAAAAATTCTCATTTTATTTTTAATAAGTACAAACTTCAATATTAGAGGGAAAAAAATTTGAATAACAAGATGAGCTATTCAAGAAGGGAAGAATGCAATTTTTCCGTCGAGGAGAAAAAAGAAATAAAGGGGGGGAAGAGAGGTTTAATCTTCCATTGGTAACCCTGGAGGCCAAGACGAGAAACGCGCTATATTGTTTGAAGTAGGCCCAAACCAATAGGTACATATTGAATAAAAGGAAAAAGCGGAGACGGGGGCGGCTAGTTCGATAAGAAGGCGCAAGCGCGACGGTCGACCAACCCCCTTACAAACTACACATGTAATTCAATCCCCCTTCCCCACCCGTAGAAATGACGAATCTTCCAGAAAGGAATTCTAGAATCCACAGCCACCTAAATGAATTAAAATCTTCGAATGAGCCACAGCCTTTTAAATCTGGTATCCAAAGTCGTCTAAACCGTCCAATCCGCCTAGAGTCCATAGCTTCCTAAATCGTTCAAAAATCCACAGCCTTCCAAATTCATCGTCCCTAAAGTAAAAATGACGAAATGAGGCACCCTTTACCCCCTTAAGTTCTATAATTCACGGCGTGCTGAATCGCCATAACGTTCTTGAATCCAAGGAGTTCTGGATTGCAAAAATGCTCCAGAATCCAAGGCCTCCAAAATCTTAAGAACGTTCCAGTATCGTCGGCCTGCAGAATCGCTAAAACGTTCTAGAATCCGTGGCCACCTAAATCGTAGAAATGCTCAAGAATCCGAGACCACCAGAATCACGAAAACGTTCTTGAATCCAAGGAGTTCTGGATCTCAAAAATGCTCCAGAATCCGAGGCCTCCAAAATCGGAAGAACGTTCTAGTATCCTCGGCCTGCAGAATCGCTAAAACGTTCTAGAATCCATGGCCACCTAAATCGTAAAAATGATCAAGAATCCGAGACCACTAGAATCGCTAAAACGCTTGAATCCAAGGAGTTCTGGATCGCAAGAACCCGAGGCCCATAATTCGGAAGAACGTTCAAGAATCCACGGCCTCCAGAATCGCTAAAACGTTCTAGAATACGAGGCCTTCAGAATCGCAAAAGATACTCAAGAACCCGAGGCCCCTAAAGTCGGAAGAACCTTCAAGAATCCACGGCCTCCAGAATCGCTAAAACGTTCTAGAATCCAAGGCCACCTAAATCGTTAAAATGCTCAAGAATCCGAGACCTCCAGAATCGCTAAAACGTTCTTGAATCCAAGGAGTTCTGGATCTCAAAAATGCTCCAGAATCCGAGGCCTCCAAAATCGGAAGAACGTTCTAGTATCCTCGGCTTGCAGAGTCGCTAAAATGCTCAAGAATCCAAGGCCTCCAAAATCTTAAGAACGTTCCAGTTTCCTCGGCCTGCAGAATCGCTAAAACGTTCTAGAATCCAAGGCCACCTAAATCGTTAAAATGCTCAAGAATCCGAGACCTCCAGAATCGCTAAAACGTTCTTGAATCCAAGGAGTTCTGGATCTCAAAAATGCTCCAGAATCCGAGGCCTCCAAAATCGGAAGAACGTTCTAGTGTCCTCGGCTTGCAGAGTCGCTAAAATGCTCAAGAATCCAAGGCCTCCAAAATCTTAAGAACGTTCTAGTATCCTCGGCCTGCAGAATCGCTAAAACGTTCTAGAATCCTCGGCCACTAGGATCCCGAAAACGTTCTAGAATCAATGGCCTCCTGAATCGCCGGTTACTCCACCCAGTTTGCGGAAACCGGAGCCGATTTAGAAGGTCCAATTTAGCTTTCATCTCATTATTTTTATTAATGAAACCTTTAAAAAAGAGAAAAAAATCCCCATTAAACCCTTTGAGATTTAACCGGGGCGATAATCGTTTGGGGGCGGGGGCGGATGTTTAACGGGGGTCTTTTTTATATTTTTATTCCTGTAATACTTATCCGTAGTCGAGTGGGACATATGATTCATCGGGAACCCCTTCGGACAATGTCATCGGCCCTCTATTTGTTCAGTCGCACAGAAGATGATCCAATCCTTTTTTCTCTCTCGGACAAAAGGACTTTTTCCGGGGAGGGCTTTAGGTAGATGTAAAATAATTAAAAGGGCTTATTACCATCTGAAAGGGAGGGACACAATGACGAAAGCTATGTCAACAACTGATAATAACATTCCCTCCGGCGAATGGATAATGTCACTAACTGTACTCCGCTATTGTCCGAATGATCAAAATTATAAAATATAACTGTTTATTTTGTCCCCAATGATGACGTCAAAAATCCAAGGCCTCCTGAATCCATAAGCCAGAATCCACAGCCTTCTGAACTCATCAACCAAAAGGTAAACATTTGTTACGGGAATTCGGCTATGAGCTATATGTCTTCCTTGCGACTATTTCTAGTTCTCTCATACGACTTAGGAGGCGTTCGGTTTTGCGATTCAGAAGGCCTCGGATTCTAGAACGTTTTAGCGATTCTAGCGGTCTCGGATTCTTGATCATTTCTACGATTTAGGTGGCCGTGAATTCTAGAACGTTCTCACGACTTTAGGTGCCTCGGGTTCTTGAGTATTTTTTGCGATTCTGAAGGCCTTGGATTCCAGAACGTCTTAGCGATTCTGCAGGCCGAGGATACTAGAACGTTTTAGGGATTCTGAGAGCAGTGGTTTCTCGAACGTTTTTACGACTCTGGGGGCCTCAGATTCTTGAGCATTTTGGCGATTCAGGAGGCCTTGGATTCTAGAACGTTTCAGGTATTCTGGAGTGGTTTCTATAACGTTTATGGGAGGCCCAAGATTCTAGAACTTTTTGAGATTCCGAAGGCCTCAGATTCCACAACGTTCTTACGATTTTTGAGGCCTCGGGTTCTTGAGCATTTTTTGCGATTCAGAAGGCCTTGGATTCTGTTACGTTTTGGAGGATTTTACATGTTTTTACGATCGAGGAGGCTTTTCTCTGGGTGGTATCCTGTGGAGGGTATATTTTTAATAGAGTTCCTTCGAGTTCCAGGATAAAAAGAGTAGGGGAATTTTTTTGAGTGGGTTGTTAGCGGTATTCAATTGTGAGGAGTCAAGTAAGTAGAAAGAAGGCCACAACAATGGGTCTCCAGAGAGTCAACAAGCCCGAACCCAGTTGTCCATGAAATATGAATTATATGATAGCGCAGGGGAAGTCCATTGTTACCAACCCTCCCCAATACGATCATAATTCGCCGTTAAAGAGATATTCGGGTGTCCGGTTACGGAACGATTATGCCGATTCAATTCCTCTTCCCCCCCGACAGAAACGTTTGAAATCCACAAATTGGAGAATCGTTAAAAATCTTTCGCCCTAAAGGACCTTTCGGGCGGATAGATTTAACAGGCAGGTGTAACCGCACCTTTCGGAAATACAATAGCCCCGGGGGATTTTCTCACCGAGAACCCCGAAATCAGTTTATTCAACGTGTGGCGAACAATAATAGTTCACACTGTTTATGTTGTTTTATCAACGGCTGTATAAACTGCCTTCTAGATCATGTTAATTTAGAATCGACTGCCATCTGAATCAATTATGGGTGCTAGATGTCCGCTAGCAATGATGCCTGCGCAACCGCCTTCTAGATCATGTTAATTTAGAATCGACTACCATCTGAATCAATTATGGGTGCTAGATGTCCGCTAGCAATGATGCCTGCGCAACCGCCTTCTAGATCATGTTAATTTAGAATCCACTGCCTTCTGAATCAATTATGGGTGCTAGATGTCCGCTAGCAATGATGCCTGCGGGAGTTTCATCCTCTGACCGCTTGCCCACCAAGTCGAGGCGTTGAGATGCCGACGAAAATCGTTATTTTGTCACCCTTAAAAAACAATTGATAAAAACAGTGACGAGTTTCGAGGGGTTCAACCGCAGATCATTAGCAAAGGTTTCCGGTTCTAAAGGTTTGGGGAGATGTCGAATGGGGTCTCCGCCACGTGGCTTCACGAGTGGGGGTTTTTTACCGAATTCAACCTCACGTGGCAACGCGATGACGCCCCCAATAGAAGCCTCATTGTCCGCCTTGGGTTGGGCATGATCTAGTGTCATTAGCACCAAAAAATAAGGGAGATTGAATGGGACATTGAAGCATTCGTAACGCCCCTCTGTCTAATAGAAAACCCCTCTAATTACTCATATCAAGTGTTCCTTTAGGAAATCTTCAAGTTTGCCTTAGGAAATGGCCTTCGGCGCGTGCGAGTCCGTTGTTTGCTTTTCCCAGTCCCTTTTTCCCTCCCACGCCCAAATCCCACCTCCTGCTACCCTAACGTCCTACATAAACAAAATGAAACTCTGTAAACATCGCTTGATAATTTGTATCTGTCTGTTTCATACGATCCACCCTTTTGTGTTTATTCAGTCAACGAAACCCTCCCTTTGGATAATTCAGAAATGGCGATCCGACCGTTTACAAATTACTTGAAAAATGAGTGGCAGCGGTGTGATGTTGGTAGTAGTGCTATAAGCACGTTGGTACTAGTGCTATAAGCACGTTGGTAGTAGTGCTATAAGCATGTTGGTAGTAGTGCTTTATGCACGTTGGTAGTAGTGCTTTATGCACGTTGGTAGTAGTGCTTTAAGCACGTTGGTAGCAGTGTTATTACCAATTTGGTGGCAGCGGACTGTAGGTTGTATAAGCATGTTGGTAGCATTGCTATAAGGATGTTAGTAGCATTGCTATAAGCATGTTGTATAAGCATGTTGGTAGCATTGCTATAAGGATGTTGGTAGCATTGCTATAAGCATGTTGGTAGCATTGCTATAAGCATGTTGGTAGCATTGCTATAAGCATGTTGGTAGCATTGCTATAAGCATGTGGTTGTACGGTTACGGTTTCGCTTTTCGAGGCCTCGGATCCTTGAGCATTTTTGCGATTCCAGGATTCCTTGGATTCTTGAATATTTTAGTGATTTTAGAGGCCGTGAAATGTTGAGCGTTTTAGAGATTCTGATGGCTGTGGGTTCTAGAACTTATAGGAATTCTGAAGGCCTCGGGTTCTAGATCCTTTTTTTGACGATTTTGGTGCCCCCGGATTCTTGAACTAAAACATTCTGCAGGCCCAGGATACTAGAACCGTTCTTCTCTTCTTGCCGGGGGATTCTTAGTGGCAGCGGTGTGATGTCGGTAGTAGTGCTATAAGCACGTTGGTAGCAGTGGTAATGCCAACTTAGTGGCAGCGGTATTAACGTGGTAGCAGTGTTATTAGCATGTAGCATTGCTGCATGATGGTACCAGTGGTTCTCATTTAGAAGGCCTTGGATTCTAGAACGTTTTAGAGATCCTAGAGGTTCACAGCAGCAGTACTATAAGCATGTTCATAGCAGTGGTACAGCCATACAGGGAGCAGTGGTACAGCCATATAGGTGGCAGCGGTTCAGCCATGTGGTAGCGGCATTAACGGGTAGCAGTGTTATAAGCATGTAGGTGACAGCGGTATGCAGGTGGGTAAGCCCCCTTGGGGCGCCCGGGACGATTTTAAAAAAAACTTTAAAAATAGTAATAAATAACCCACAAAACATTGATTGTAAAAACAGACCTATTACCCCATTGTTCCCAAGGGCGCCCTCAAAAAATCTGCTCCCCAGAAAATTGAAAAGGGTCCCCCCGTCAGTCGGGTGACGGCCGGGCGGGCCGAGGGAGGGGAGGGGGGTAAAAAGAGACAAGAGGACTAGTTTCCGGGGCTCGAGCCTAAGTAATGAGACATGTGAGAGTCAATAGCCGTGCCCTGATAGGCTCTGACTGGAGCACAATAGGAATCCCCTTTGTTACTTGCCCATTTGACCCTACTCCCCCCTTCTCATTGTCTCCCCACCCTCAGACTATTTGTCATACCCGCTAATATACCCGAGTAAAAATGCTCTCCCTTATTTTTTAAAATCTACACTATGCAGCATCTCCTTATTAAACTTGAGTCTCTGACCGCTGACTCTTGTGCTGCCACCAGTGCTCAGTGACTCTAGCCACTAGCAAACCTGTTTCATTGACCCACGAGCAGCGAATTCTCTGCGACTAATCTACTACCCTTTTTGGTGTGGGTGACAGCGGTGAAACGATGTTGGTAGCATTGCTATACGTCGATAGCAGTAGTATGCCCACTGACCTACGAAGGTTTATAATGGCACTTTTTTAAAAAGAGCCCACTTTTAAGGGCAGGTGGCTCGGGGGGTGGGGATTCCCATTACGACGCGGGAGGCTAATCCTCCGCTGAGCACACGAGGGCGCAAATTACTACACCAGGGATTAAGAGTCACAAGAGGCCATTTCCTTAATGAACCGCAGCCTCCCTCTTTTTTTACAACACTTAAATACCCGCCGAGAAAATACGCTCCCCTTTGTCCTCCGCATTTAGCAAGATTAGTCGAATCCACGGCCTCCTTAATCCAGAACTGAAGTTGATGGGAATCTGTTTAAAAGTAAAAGTGTATCAGAGCGGTGGGGGAGTTGCCGGGAAGTTGAATTTGGTAGCATTGCTATTAGCATGTTGGTAGCTGTTCTACAAGCATGTTGGAACCATTGCTATTAGCATGTTGGTAGCAGTGTTACTGCCATCTAGGTGCCGAGAAAATACGGTTTTCCTTCCTCCTCCGTATTTACCAATATTAGTCGAATCCACGGCCTCCTTAATCCTGAACTGAAGTTGATGGGAATCTGTTTAAAAGTAAAAGTGTATCAGGTGGGGGAGTTGCCGGGAAGTTGAATTTGGTAGCATTACTATAAGCACGTTGGCACCAGTGGTATTGCCATGTTGGTAGCTGTTCTACAAGCATGTTGGTACCATTGCTATTAGCATGTTAATAGCTGTTCTACAAGCATGTTGGTAGCTGTTCTACAAGCATATTGGTACCATTGCTATTAGCATGTTGGTAGCTGTTCTACATGCATGTTGGTAGCTGTTCTACAAGCATGTTGGTACCATTGCTATTAGTATATTGGTGGCATTGTTATTGCCATTTAGGTGCCGAGAAAATACGCTTCCCCTTCCTCCTCCGTATTTACCAAGATTAGTCGAATCCACGGCCTCCTAAATCCCGAACTTGTATGAAATGGAGTTGATGGGAATCTGTTTAAAAGTAAAAGTTTATCAGAGCGTAGGGAGAGCCCTCAGGGGGAGTTGCCGGGAAGTTGAATTAAGCTGAGGATGTATGCCACTGACAGGTTTGATAATAGACAAAGCTCCCTTCTAATCTTAACCAACAAGATTCTCTCTTTCTAATTCGGACTGACATCTTCACTAACGAGATTACCCAAGATGCATCACGATTTTTCCGTTTTAAAAATGTCCATTTTTGTACCTGCCCTGTCAACGAGAGCACCTCCATTATCCTGACGTAATTGCCCAGGCTTTTAAACCTCTCTGGTTAACCCAGGGTGGCCGTAGAATTGAAAATAAATGACAGAAAGGACAAAGAAAATTATCTAATTCAATTTTAATGGTTTCTTTTTTTAAAATATTGTCTCCACGGCCTTCTGAATCATCCACAGCCTTCTTTTTCCGTAGCTCGAACTGTGATTTAATGCTCGGGAGTTGAACAAACAGCGTTGGCGGTCGCCGGTAACAAGGCGGTACCCGGGCACTATAATTACCTCTACACTAACAACCTGCCAAACACCATCCCTCCCTCTAATCACAACTAAATAAACATTTGTCTACCCGTTTCGGACTTTCCGATCTGAATTCCTTTGAAATTTCGTGGAAAAAATTGTTTCCTCATGTATTCATCGTTTCTTTTTTGTCTTTCAGGTGAGTTTCCGGTCGTTTATCGACGCCATTTTGTGAGTATTTGGGTGTTCTTTAGGGAAAAATTTTTTAAAATTAAATATCTCGAAACCTATAGCTCCTAGCGAGAAAAACACTAAGTTCAAAATTATTCTAGAAGCGATTTCCTTTAATAAATATTAAGTACATTTTCCCTCTAAAACGCATAGTTAAGGAGATAAAGAGGAAAGAAAGTTTTGAAATTTGTATTTCCCTCCAAAAAAGTAGGTGGCAGCACAGTAGAATTGTTCTCCACTCTATTTCTGCTAAACTATTCGTCCTAGAGAAAAAATGAATAAGATCTTTTTCAAAGGAAATTGAACGTAGATTAATTTTGAAATAAACGTTTTTCTCGCTAGGGGCGTTAGCTTTCGAGTTATGGACCAAAAATGTTTAAACCCTACAAAATCTCAAAAACTATGAATCCTGGCGAGAAAACACTAAGTTTAAAATTGTTCTAAATGCGATTCCCTTTAAGAAGTATTAAGTACATTTTCCCTCTAAAACGAATAGTTAAGGAGATAGAGAGGATGGAAAGTTTTGAAATTTGTATTTCCCTCCAAAAAAGTAGGTGGCGGCACAGTAGAATTGTTAACTTCTCCACTCTATTTCTGCTAAACTATTCGTCCTAGAGAAAAAATGAATAAGGTCTTTTTCAAAGAAAATCGAACGTAGATTAATTTTGAAATAAACGTTTTTCTCGCTAGGGGCGTTAGCTTTCGAGTTATGGACCAAAAATGTTTAAAAGTTAAATATCTCAAAAACTATGAATCCTGGCGAGAAAAACACTAAGTTTAAAATTGTTCTAAATGCGATTTTCTTTAAAAGAAGATAAGTAAATAATTTTTTTACCGAATAGTAAATGAAGGAGAGAAGTTTTTTGATTTGTGCCTTCAATTTTTGATGTTTGAAAATGGAAAAAAGTCTGTCTCTGAGTCAGAAGGTTAATAAGGATTTGAGTTTTGAAGGGAGGGGAGCCCTTTTGACAACGCTGAAAGGTAAAAGGGTTGTTATTAAGCGCTCGGGAACAAAATAGAGCAGTTGTCACGGTCAGAGGCATTGTCGTACAGATCTCTTATCTCCACCAGCTGTTCTCCCCACCCCTTATCTATATCTAAATTGACTCCTATATTAAATATCAACGAGCCATTCATACTTGTATAATTAAAAAAAAAAGTCGTTTGAATTTAATAAATGGGTCGTTTTACGAGACACAAAGGAGTTTCAACTGGAACCGAAGAAGAAAAGGCTTCTCAGAAATTTTAAATCACCATTTCCTATTTTTATCATAAACGCCCACCCTGAGTCAAAAAATGTTTAAATAAAACCTCCATTATTTCTAAGCAAAGAATCTCCCTACAAAAACGATTTTTTAATTTTGACTCTCAGATAACCGTTAAAAATAAAAAATTTGTAAAATACATTATTTTTATGATGGAAATTATATTTTTGGGAAATTTCAAGTCGATTTTGCTTAAGTCATTTTTTCGGTATGATCGACCGTTCTGGAGTTATCGACCTCAGAGACAAATCATCAGTAACTCCAGAACGGTCGGTCATATCGAAAAAATGTCCTAAGTAAATATGACTGGAAATCGCCCTAAAAATGTATTTTCATCATAAAAAAAAGGGGTTTTTCATATAAAATAACGAAGTTTTCGTCTCTCTAGAAGGCCCTGTACTTCAATCATTTTCGTCCTTCCATATCTCGTAAACCATTCGTCCTAAAGAAAAAATGAATAAAACCTTTTCGAAAGAAAATTGGATGTAGATTAATTTTGAACTTAATATTTTTCTCGCTAAAGGCGCCAGGTTTCGAGTTATGGACAAAAATACTAAAAAAACATCTTAAAAACTAGTCCTAGCAAGAAAAACACTAAGTTCAAAATTAATCTACGAGCGATTTCCTTCAAAACATGTTCAGTACATTTTCCCTCTAGGGTGAACAGTTTACAAGATATGGATGTTTGAAGTCTACAAAACTGTGTTTCTCGCAAAAAAAGAGCAGAATGCGACACTGTAGAATAAGAATCTTCTTCCCGCTATATCTCCGAAACTATTGGTCCTAGAGAAAAAATGAATAAGACCTTTCTGAAAGTAAACTGAATGAAGAATAATTTTGAACTT
This sequence comes from Orius insidiosus, assembly GCA_014119065.1. Classification (NCBI taxonomy): domain Eukaryota; kingdom Metazoa; phylum Arthropoda; class Insecta; order Hemiptera; family Anthocoridae; genus Orius; species Orius insidiosus. Next base: position 6,663 of record JACGAQ010000321.1, on the reverse strand, counting down.
AGTGTTTTTCTCGCTAGGGGCCCTAGTTTTCGAGATATCTTTATACAGGCGTAAAATGGGTTTTTTGGGGTAAATGGAGTTTAGAAAAAAGGCGGAACTATGTTACACAGTTCATTACGCAATTCAGGTTTCGAGCGTGTTGAGGTGCATCACAAATTTTTACTTTTGTCTTCCTTTTTCCTCTCAGGGCGCGAATGCTAATTAATTGAGAACGTGTGGGGGGAAATCTTCATTTGCGTTTCAAAAAAGGCCGCCTTTTGTAGAGGAAATAGCGTAAATTCCGTTGTAAATCTTGGGTTTTTTGTTCGCATTTCGATTTTTAATCATAGACGATCGGTTATCAAGTTATTAACCCGCTGTTAGTTCCGAATGTCGGGGGATGAAGGGAATATAATGAGTGTGTAATAGAGAGGGAGACCCCTAAACATTATTATTGTCGTCCATCGGAGCATGTCCAATTACTTGTGGAGACTAGGGAGCCTCTTCCAACTTCCTTCCTCCTCAAGATGGAATTATTCGTGTAAACATAATTCAGAACTCTCAGGGAGGAGACGCCATTGTAGGGGGGTCTTTTCGTAATGAACCCTCCCATTTCAATCCGAATTTTTCCCTTCTTTTTTTCCTCCAGTCCGAACCTTTTTTCCGACCATTACGACCATGCTTCTAGGGCCCTCTCAAGGATCATTTCACACAGTTTCCCTTTCCACATCATTTTTAAAACATTTTCTTTAAATATTTCACAATTTTTGTGAACTTTTTTCATATCTCGAAAACTAGGGCCCTTAGCGAGAAAAACACTAAGTTCAAAATTTATCTTCATTCAATTTCCTTTCGAAAAGGTTTTATTCATTTTTTCTCTAAGACCAATAGTTTCGGAGATATAGCGGGAAGAAGATGATTGGTTCTTATTCTACTGTGTCGCATTCTGCTCTTTTTTTGCGAGAAACACAGTATTGTTAACTTCAAACTTTCATACCTCATAAACTATTCGTCCTAGAGAAAAAAGTGCTTAATATTATTTAAAGAAAATCGCACGAGGATTATTTTTTAACTTAGCGTTTTTCTTGCTAGGACTAGTATTTGAGTTGTTTTTTTAGTATTTTTGTCCATAACTCGAAACCTGGCACCCTTAGCGAGAAAAACATTAAGTTCAAAATTAATTTACATTCAATTTTGTTTTAAAAAGGTCTTATTCATTTTTTCTCTAGGACCATCAGTTTAGGAGATAAAGCGGAAAGAAGGTTCTTATTCTACTGTGTCGCATTCTGCTCTTTTTTTACGAGAAACACACTTTTGTCAACTTCAAACATCCATATCTCATAAACTGTTCACCCTAGAGAAAATCTGTACTTAATATTTTTTGAAGGAAATCGCTCGTAGATTAATTTTGAACTTAGTCTTTTTTTCGCAAGGAGCGCTAGTTTTTGAGCTATTGACGAAAAATTGGAAATTTTTAGTTAAAAACCTTTATATCTCATAAGCTATTCGCCCTAGAGGAAAAATCCACTTATATTGTTTTGAAGGAAATCGCACGTAGACTAATTTTTATCTAAGTGTTTTTCTCGCTAGGAGCGCTCCATTTTGAGATATTTTGCATTTTAGTTTATTTAAACTTTTGTAGTGTTTATTTTGTAAAATGGAGATCAAATTTGAAGTTTCCTGAGGGTAAAAGGGTCTATTATGTCCAGACAATGTTTTTCCCGAAGATTGGATTTGTCCAATCTTGTAAGTATTGCGCCCCCCCCCCCCCTCCCCTGTGGGGATCCTCCATAGAATTCTCCCAATTTCGATAATGGAGCTTTCAACAATGGCGAAAAAATTTGAACGTGAGAATTTCTCTTCGTTTTCTGACTTTTTCCCCCCTACTTTTAGATAATCCGGAGCAAATATTTATGAACATAAGGTCGACGAAAATATAGTTGAAATAAGAGGGGTGGAGAGCGTATTCATCCCTCCATGAAGAGATTACATCTTGTAGGACATGAGTGCCCTATAATCTCCACATTATCATTTGATCGACCACCCCAGATTTAAATAATGGGGGAGGGTGGCCGACAACAAAAATTTTTTTTCTCTATTGACAAAAGAGTCCTTATGGCAAAAATAACAATTTTTTATTTATCACGCTGGTTAAATATTCTTTTTTTTTTTCCTCTCAAAGAGACTTTTTTGATGTTTTTTTAATGGGAATTTCATCGTATTGATCGATTTTGTTTTATTTAAAATTATTTTTTCATCGATATCTCTAAATCTGGCGCTCCTAGCGAGGAAAACACTAAGTTCAAAATTAATCTACGTGCGATTTCCTTCAAAATATCTATAGTTCATTTTTTCACTAGGGCGAACGGTTAGGGAGATATAAAGATGGGAAGTTTTTCAACAGTTCCTGAAAAAAAAAAATTTTTTTTTCGTCGATAACTCGAAAACTAGCTCTCCCAGTGAGAAAAACACTAAGTTCAAATTTAATCTATGTGCGATTTCCTTCAAAAAGTATTAAGTACATTTTCTCTCTAGGGCAAATAGTTTATGAGATAATGAAGGTTGAAATTTACAAAATTGTTTCTCGCCAAAAAAGAGTAGATTGCGTCAAAGTAGAAAATGGGAATAACCATCATTTTCGTCCTTCCATATCTCGTAAACTATTCCTCTTAGAGAAAAAATGAATAAAACCTTTTCGAAAGAAAATTGAATGTAAATTAATTTTGAACTTAATTTGTTTCTCGCTAATGGCGCCAGGTTTCGAGTTATGGACAAAAATAGGGGAGACCGGGCTAAACGATACACTTTTGAGTTTTTGAATTTTAAAAATTTTCCTTATGGTAAAAAAAATTTCGAAAAAATTTATTAACATTAAGTAAACGTTCATATACCACCCAAAAATTTATCAACTTAAAAAAATTTTGCTTTTTAGATTATTTTTCAGTTTAAAAAAATTTGTATCAAAATGCCCCGTATGCGGGGCGAGATGATACATTGCTGGGGTAGGATGATACAAAAACTAAAAGTAATTTTTAAATAGTTTATTTTTAAAAATAACGTACTTTTCAATCACTATCTAAATGTAATTCGATATCCGACTCACAATTTTTGCAAGTATACATCGGATCGTCGTTTCCGCATTCGACGTGAGCCCATTTTTTACATTCTAAACATTGTATCCATTGTTGCCCAGGTTTTGATTTTGAAAAGGCCTTAAGGCAAACAAGGCAGAGAGAATCTTCATCTTCTGATTCACTATCAGCTTTTTTGAATCTTTTTGACACTTTATTTTTCTTTTTTGACACCGGATCCGGTTCACCATGCGGTTGATACAGCATGGTGACCGTATCAACCTGCCCCACGATATTTGTATCAACGTGCCCCGACGGGAATTCAACAAGTTATTATTTAAAAACTATCATAAAAAACTAATATTTTAAAAATAATAAAACAGATTCTACTTGCCTTTTCTTTGTTGAATCCAAAAATACAAATTTGAAAACGATCCGAAATGCTTAAGATGCTGAAAAATTCACTCAAAGCGGATCAAAATAAATTACTCCGAAGGGTGAAAAACAGTTATTCTCTTATCAAGGGTGGGGTGAAAGGCGTGGGGTGCCGAGCGAGCGCGGGCAAGTCGAGGAGAACGTTCTAGACAATTTGTTTACATGATTTTGGCGCGTAAAAAAAACTTCGCGCCCAGGACACGCTGTATCAACCTACCCCGCGTATCAACCTGCCCCGGTCTCCCCTACTAAAAAACAACTCAAAAACAAGTCCTAGCAAGAAAAAGACTAAGTTCAAAATTAATCTATGTGCGATTTCCTTCAAACATGTTCAGTACATTTTCCCTCTAGGGTGAACAGTTTATGAGATATGGATGTTTGAAGTTGACAAAAGTGTGTTTCTGGCAAAAAAAGAGCAGAATGCGACACTGTAGAATAAGAACCAATCATCTTCTTCAGGCTATATCTCCTGAACTATTGGTCCTAGAGAAAAAATGAATAAAACCTTTTCGAAAGGAAATTGAATGAAGATTAATTTTAAACTTGGCCTTTTTTTCGCTAGGGGCCCTAGTTTTTGAGTTATGGACAAAAAATTGATTTCTTCTCAATAATTTAATGGAATATTGTCAAACAAGAGGTTCTCCTATATGATTTTAGCTGTGGGGTAACTTCCTTATAATAATTATACGCTGTAAGTGTATGAAGGAGGAGGTAAAGTAATCAAGTCTTGGAGAACAAAGGAGACTGAAGGCGACAGAGTGATGAACTAAGTTAGTAATTTGTTTACAAAGAGGGAAGCACCCGCGCCAAACAACCCCCCCTCCCCCCCCCCCCCCATCTTTTCACCTGGAGGCTTCTTCAGAACTCCCGAAACGTATTTAGCTGAACAAATAGCGCGGAAGCCACTAGGTCCGCTACCCGGAAAAACGATTTTCAAAAAAAAATTTTTTGACATTTTTTTTTCTTCAACAACCCGTTTATCCCTTTGATCTTTTCAACTTGTTTATTTGGAATGAACGAAAGTGTTTCCTGGGCGATTCTTCTACTTTTAACTTCAGTCAGACGCGTATAAATAAGCGGTTATATACACAGAAAACCTTCAAAGGGAACCGAAATTTAAAGAAAAAAAAATCCCTCAGCTCATCTTTAAAACAAACTAAGTGGGTCAGTGATCAAAGAATTTACTCAGTCTAAAAATCTCTTCAACAAGTTTACAATCTGCGGTTTTCTAATTGATAGAGGCGGGGTTTTGAGTATGTTTTGACTTGGCAGACCGTGTAATTGTTCGCCTGTTGGTCCGTCACGGTGACCCGAGCACGCAACACTTCTTACACACCTCACCGCACTTCAGACTTTAATTGACGAGCCTCGGGCGACCAGAAAAAAAATAACAGCACGAGTTCTCGATACCTATAATTATTTCTCAATATTTGAACTTTTCAACAATTTTTTTTTACGTTTTTTTCCGTTTATTCTCCATAACTCGAAAACTATTTCTCCTAGCGAGAAAAAACTAAGTTCAAAATTAATCTACGTGCGATTCTCTTTAAAAAATATTAAGTTTATCTTTTCTCTAGGGTGAATAGTTAAGGAGATAAAGAGGAAAGAAAGTTTTGAAATTTGTATTTCCCTCCAAAAGATAGAGTGCGACACAGTAAGAACCAATCATCTTTTCCCCTCTATCTCTCCTAAACTATTTGTCCTAGGGAAAAAATTAATAAAATATTTTTTAAAGAAAATTTAGCGTAGATTAATTTTGAACTATGTGTTTTTTCTCGCTAGGAGCGCTAGTTTTCGAGATATCGTCAAATTAAAACAGCCGAAACCTCCGAAAACATAATTTTGTATGCAAATCAGAAAATTATATTTAGAATAATTAATTTTTCAGAGTTAACACGTTGTTTTTAAAGTAAAATTAAATATTAAAATATTTTTTTATTAAAATTGAGATGTAAAAAACGAGGTACGGAATTTCATTATTGAAAAATGATTAATTTTGGAATATTTTGGAATTTTGACTTGATTTTTTCTCTCTCTCTTCTTATTTATATAAGATTGGAAATTGCGAGAAAAAGCAAGTTTGGGGGGGGGGGAGGCGTAATTAAACTTCAAGATTGGGTCTAGCGAAGGCTTTGATCTTTTCAATATTTAATCATTATTGTGTTGTTTTAGATGGTGGAGGGTTGAGAACTTATTAATGACATGTCGGTCCAGGAGTTTCTAGGAGATAAAAAAAAGTTGCTTTTTTTGTTGAAAAAAAGGGGGAAGTTTGGCGGATCAAAGTCGTCCGGTAATGGGGGCCACTGGACACCCTCGTTAGCACCTCTAAATGTTGTGACATTTGACGCCTGGACTCAATTAGCCCTCTCCCTTTTTTTAATTATTCCCTTGTTCGGGAGTACAAGGGACTTTCTCCCTTTTAAGATAGGTCCAAGTGCGACATTCGATCCTACCTCAGAGCCATTAATTATTCTCATCGCTCTGATGGTTCCAAAGCGTCGGGAAAAACATTTATCACGACCTAAGAACAACCTCATTAAACGAGATAAAACTCACAATTTTACAAAAATCCTTTTTGTTTAAACAATTGTCACTTTTAAACATTTTTCATCAACAACTCGAAAAGTAGCGCCCCTAGCGTGAAAAACATTAAGTTCAAAATTAATCTTCATTCGATTTCCTTTCAAACGTTCCTAGTCATTTTTTCTCTAGGACCAATAGTTTAGGAGATAGAGGGAAGAAGATGATTGGTTCCTACTGTGTCGCATTCTATCTTTTGGAGGAAATACAAATTTGAAAAATTTCCTTCCTCTCTATCTCCTTAACTATTCACCCTAGAAAAAATATGAACTTAATGTTTTTTAAAGAAATCGAGCGTAGATTAATTTTGAACTTAGTCTTTTTCTCGCTAGGAGCTCTAGTTTTCGAGATATTTAACATTTTAGTAACCTAAGAATTTTACCCTTTTAAAGCATTTTTTTCTCACTTACAGGCTAGTCTGAGCCACTTTTTGACTCAAAAAATCCTTTTTTTAATTTTGACTTAGCCAGAAAAACGGTTTTTTCAATGTTTTCCATTTAATCGAGGCAGTTCAATTGTATTTATTTACCTCCATGCTTTGTCGGGAAAAAAAAGGTTCCCAGAGAGGGAAAAAGGCCCGGATTTCAAAGCTTCATAA